>MJUU01064359.1:59675-83383 GCA_002080025.1 Modiolus philippinarum | reverse complement strand
TAATATATCTTTCATATACCAGTTGTCTTTCTATTCTCAGTTTTTGGTCAAAATTAAACGACAGAATTTTTTTCTAGGGGTGTTTGAAAGTGATCAAAATAGAGTAAAAATTTCAGCCAATATTGTTCAGAACACCCACTTATTTCTGTTCAAAGTTTTTAAATTCACTATCATTATTCATGATCACTTTCACACATGTCTAAACTACAGAATTTTGCATTTGAAATCATTCTAAATCAAATACAAATTTAATTAGAGCCAATTTTATACACCACAATCAAGTCCTGAACGGACCAAATAACATGAGGAATGAAGGTATCTTTGATGACCACTAGACATAAAATGGGACGGTAGAAATTGTTGAAAATTGCTAAAGTGGACATGAACATTTGTAGTTTTTGTACTGAAAATATCAAGAAAATTAAACGAGCGGAAAATTTTAGGCCTACCCAGGTCTACCCCCTTAAGGTCAATTATTATTTTGTTATCATCTTAGCTATAAAAGCCGCATTAGATAACTGTTGAATTATAATTGCAATAATGTTTAGCATATAAAGATCTACATTTGTTACATTTAGATTGGAGCCCTCTGAGAACATCGCAAGGAGTAATTGTATAAAGAGGGGTATTAAAAAAAAGACGGTACATGGAATAACCACATCTTTGACAGGGAAAGATCTTGATAGATTTTTCATAACAAAAATTTTCCAGAATAATCCCAAACCGTAAGCCGCTTTTACTTAAGAAATTCAATGGTAAACTAAGAGGTTGTGTAGGGTATACGTACACCCAAAAATGTCAAGTCAAATGTCAACAATGACCTTGACCTATGACCACGACCTTTCAATCAACCTAGATAGAAAACAATAACACACATAGTTGATCATATCTAACGAGAAAAAAGGGCATTTACTTCAACCAAATTTTTATCCTATGAACCATTGGACCGATGCCACTGCTAGTGGACCAGAGGTCCCCGACGGTATTCACTAGTCCAATAGTCAGACTTGTCTGATATGATAATTTACCTAGCGTTTATAGAACTTTACTATGTTTTCAAAATTCTTACCCCTAAAAAATACTACGGCTTCATTCCGTGTATGGCACTCGATGGATGTCTTTAGTACTAAATTGGGCTTCCTATTTCGATATTTCTGGTACATGCAACGAGTACTTCTTTTTTGGCTATGTTTGGATCATGAATTTCAATATTATTTGATCTTAATGCTGCTGATGAGAGGTTACTCCTTGAAACACGTGTACAGCATAACTAAATTTACTGTTTAATATGTAACTTGGGTATTTTGTATTATGATCAAAAGAAATTTGTAATCATAATTGTAGTGAAGGAAAAAATCATAGGAAATAAGCAATGAAGGGATATGGAGTAAAAGCAAATGAGACAAAATCTCCACAAAAACGTGGGAAAAACAAGCCTATTACTCCCTGGAGGACCTATATATTTATTTCTTTTTATTTCTCTTCGAGTCCATTAGATAAAAAAAAAAACACTGATATGATTATATATAATATAATACCTTAATGTTTTAAGGGTGTTCTGGACTTTTATACGAAAGTTATTACTAAAAGGGTGATATTGGCTTTGAAACCTATATTTAGAAAGAAAGACGGTAAAGCATAGATACTGATGACATGACCACCGACTGAAAATGATTCATGATGGTTGAATTTCAAAGGTTGTTCGACATTTGTAGTAGCTTGATTAATTTGCTTTTCATCTTAAAAGAATTATCTTCTAAAGCATTGAATGGTCTGTCTAGTTATTTTGGTATTTTTAAACCGATAATGTAGATTATAAAATAACAAAAGAAAAAAACACACACATGACACAGCAGATTCAACTTTTCAAATAACGCCTCTTAATCTATTTTAGTATTTCACAGAATAACAAAGGTGACGGAAAATTCAACTGTCCCATTTCCAGTTTACATTAAATGCTTCTTCATCTGTATAATATTTTAATTTTTGGCTTCTCGAGTTGCCTGTATTGTGAAAATCAATTTTGCCTCCAAACTTACATGTATGTAAGTTAAACGTATATGTAATCAGGATGCTTTTGCCATTCGTAAAGTTTTCATCAAATATGATCACGATTATTGCATACCTCTTTCGATTTTCCTGTCTGAAATATAAGACGACAATCTTAGCAGATGCAGTATCTATAACCTATTGGCATAAACCGAAAGTGACATAAAACCGGCCAGACATATCACTTACAGTATGACGGCTATCTGGTGTAAAGCAGATTTAAGAAAAACGGCAGAAAATTAACAAGTTTTTATGGTATTATGAAAGTTCTTCCTGAAACGCAAGATCATCAAGACGGACGCACTCTCAGACCTTATTCTCACATTGAATTTTAAAACTTTTATCTGCTTCATATATCACAGTGATCACAGTTTGCAACCAATATATGTCTCAACAGTGAATTTTGTCTCAGGTCGTATTAGTTAGATTGACTAGTTACGTCCAGTGAGCAATATTTCGGCTTTATCTGGACGAGTTGATTAATTCAAAAAATAAAGTAGAGAAGGCAATAACGGTCGTAGGGACCACTGGGGCAGCGAGTTTGAGTGCCACTGAAAAAGGGGGAGAAATTGATAGGGTCAGGAAATTTAACCTTCTATACCACATTCCTCAGAAAAATATAGAAGGCATCTTAATACTGGATGGAGCGTGGCACCCCACTTCGTGTACAATTGTTCGAGATCAGGCTTTTCGTTTTATGACCTCACTACCCCCGCATAGACACGAGTTGCATTCTTTTTTCCACAAGCAATGGACGCGCCTGGCAGCTCTCTAGACAAAGCCCCTAAAAACCGATTCAGGTGCCCGATGAAGTCGCAGACTAGCAGATAATTTTTTTTGATTGCTAACCATTGTAGATAAACTGTCAAAAAAATCCACGCTTTATACGGTATGAAAACCTTTTCTTTATTTCTCGATAAAAGAGCAAGATAATTGGCGGTCGAACAGAGGGCAAAATTTCTTGCCGATACCCATTCCTTGAGGAAAGCGCTACATCTTGTTTTTAGCGACATTTATAAAACCAATATAATAATCATCGGATACACAGTCGGTTTCATGGTCAGAGATCACGACCACTGATATATACCATTTAATAGGAAATTATATGAAAGAACGCAATTTTCGGAATCAAAAGTAAATTAATTGACTGAACTGCGTTTTAGTATTTAAATAGCGTCATTATAAAGGCCTAAAACTGAGCAGGAAATGATCTGTGAAACATTTTCTACATTCCTAACAAATCTAATGACTACCTAAATGTATGATACAAATTGACAAAGAATCTAAGGCAATTATGTGACCGCTTTTTACAGCAAAAAGCGCGATCCTCTATATGTACAAGACGTAAATATGAGGCCCGTCATGGGTTTCTTGATTACCTGATTATCAGGGCATTATTTAATGATTATTTGAATACAAGGGCATTTATTTAATGATTATTTGTTTACGAGAGCATTTATTTAATGATTATTTGATTATTAGCTTGCATTTTTATATTTTTTTTATTACTAAGCCAAAAATTTATTGATTACCAAGGTAAAAATTTAATGATTTTTTTATTACCAAGGCAAAAATTTAATGATTATTTGATTCCTAGGACCCCCAATATATTTAAAGAGTTTCGAAGTCCATTTGAGCAAATACACGTACAAAAAAAATGCAATTCTGAAACATAAGAGAACAACCTTCTTCTACCTCTTATTTAGTAAAACTCGTTAAATATAAAGTTTGAATTTGGCAACTTTAATGCATTTGCCATTGCTTTAATATTTAAGATAAAAGATTTTGTTTGGAGATATGGGCCTGAAAATAAAAATAATTAAATGTTCCAATAATATATATTTTGATCGAAAAACAAATTTTATTTAAATACTAGCACATTTAGTTTCAGTTTATGGTCTTCCAAACGTTTAGATTTTATCTGCACTGAAGAGACATAAGTTGTCGAAATGCGCATATGCAGAATTTAAATTCACAGTAACTTCGGTATTTAGTTATTAGTGAAAAAAAATCCATAGCTACTAAAGTTATTATTTTTTTAGATGTAAGCGATATAAAATTTATCGGGAAACTGAACCCGTCTTGACTTTTCATTATTTTAACACTGGTACTACATTTGTATATCTGCACAATAAACATAGGTAAAATGATTTAAACTTGTTGAAAAAAGTTGAATACTTTATTAATACCGTTGTTTATTTATGAAAGGACAAAATAGATCAAGTGAAAATTAATTTAAACGAATTTGAATGGATAAAAGCAAAGGATTTCGAAGTTTGCTTGAGAGTCAAAACGTCTGGATCATATCAACTTAAGAGATAATTACAAAAATGGAGATATATTCACATTCTTTTAAAAGATCTGACGTGTATTTATTTTAAAATTATTCAATTTTCTCGGGATGAAAGACAATAGTATTGGTGAAAACTTACTAACTCTCTCCTAATTAATATACAAAATGTATAACAATATCGTCTTAAACAAGAAGATCTGTGTTCACTGTAACAAAAAATGTTAATATTTTAATATTTATTTCACTTATAAGTAAAATATTTTACCGACCAGTGAAAACCTATAGAACTTTAAATGTAAACAAGATGTGTTTGTGAAACACTATTACACCGGTCGAAACGATGTTTACAATACAAAATTAATGCTAAAATTGCATGGGCACGGGTTATGTATTCCGGTATATGCATGAAATCATTATGCTAAACTCCTAACAGGAAGGGATCTTGATGAAAGCTGTATGCTGAGGGTACGGTTGCTAATGGGTCTGGAGCTGGCATTTCAGTTAACTGCTACATGTAGTAGTCTCTTGTGATTTCATGTTTATGTCCGTATATTAAGTCCTTTTAGTTTCATTTTTCACAATTGACTCAGTCCTGTTTGCTAACTGAATTTTACTGTTGTTACGATTGTTTTTTGATTGGTCACATTGGCTATAGGGGTTTGGGCCCAATAAAACTAGTTTAACCCTGCCGCAGCAGGTTTGCGCCTGTCCTATGTCAGGAAATTTATTAAGCCTATGTGTGTCTTGTCTTTTTTCTAGGTGGTTTACTTTATGTCTGTAGGAGTCTAGGATGATGTTTATTTCGCTGAACTTGATTACTCTTTATTCAGGGGCCGACTCCGACCTGCCGTTGGGTGTGGGGTTTTCTCACCGTTCATTGAAGATCTTATGGTGGCTTTGAGTTGTTATTACTCCCCTTTGGGTCGTTGTCTCTTTGACACATTCCCCGTTTCCCTTCTTTTTTCTAACCACTAGAAATAAAGGTAAAGTAAACGTTTGTACTTAGCTCCATTATATCTATTTAGATAAAAAATATCAAGCCTTTTGCAATCTTAATTAATTAACTAAAAGCAAAGATTTTGACCTTTTGACATCTGTGACCTTGACCTTTCACTTGGCCTTAATGAAATTTGCATAATGGTGTTCATCTTTATATGATCGATATACAGACCAAATATGAAGGTCCTATCACATCTGGTTGAAAAGATATAAGCAATGTTAAAGTTTTCAAATTTGCACTCTCTGACATCGACCTTCGGTTTACCAAATAATTTTTGGTGGATTTGTAATAAGCTCTATTAGATCTATTCATATATAGAATATGAAGCATCAATAATTGTTATACACGAGCTACAGCAAAATATTGCACTCAATGACCTTGACCTTTGACCTGTCAGGAATTTGTTTTTGGTAGATTTGTACTAAGCTTCATCAGATCTATTCACATATGGAAAATCAAGACTCTAGTAATTATAATTAATGAGCTACAGCAAAATCTATATTTTAACTTTTTGACCTCTGTGCCCTTAACCTTTGACCTGACCTTAACGAAATTTGCATAATGCTGTTCAGCTTTATATGACAAATATACAGGCCAAATATGAGGTCATATCCCCTCTGGTTGAAAAGATGTAGGCAATGCTAAAGTTGTTTTTTAATTTGCACTCAGTGACCTTCACCTTTGACCTGACCCAATTTTATCTTTGCATTTGTATTAACCTTTATTAGATCTATCACATATAGAATATTAAGCCTCTAACAATCGTAAATATTCATTATTGTAACGCAGAGCGTTACAGATGTCCCCCAAACGAACACTGTTAATGTATTCCACTAAGACTCTATGGCAACAGAATCATTTATGAGAGTTCGGAGACCAAAAATTCATTTCTACATATGTCAGACAACCCTCCTGTAAAATTTCATCCAAGTCCGAGCAATTTGAATTTCCCCGCCTTTTTTCCGCTTATGGCAACAGCCACCATTTTGAAAATTTTGAGTCTAAAAATCATTTTCTACACAAGTCAGATAATCTTTTTCAAATCGAAATTGGAATTTTCCCGATATTTTCCCGTTAACATGGCTGCCTTTATGAAAATTTTAAGGCTAAAAATCATTTCTACTCATGCCAGGCAACCTTTCTGTAAAGTTTCATCTAAATCGGAGCACTTAGAATTTTCCCGTCTTTTTTCTATTCCCTTGGCAACAGCCGCCATTTTGAAAATTTTGAGGCTAAAAATCATTTCTACACATGACTGACAACCTATCTGTAAAATTTCATCAAAATCGCAGCACTTTGAATTTTCTCGCCTTTTTCCGTTTCCGTGGCAACGGCCGCCATTTTGAAATTTTTAGGCTAAAAATCATTTCTACACATGTCGGACAGCCTTTCTTTTAAATTTCACCCAAATTGGAGCACTTTGAATTTTCCCACTTTTTTCCGTTTCCATGGCAACGGCCACCATTTTGATAATTTTTAGGTACAAATGTCACACAACCTTACTGTAGAATTTCAACAAAATCGGAGCACTTTGAATTTTCTCGCCTTTTTCTGTTTCCAAAGCAACGGCTGCTATTTTGACATTTTTGAGGCTAAAAATCATTTCTTTACATGCCAGACAACCTTTCTGCAAAATATCATCCAAATCGGAGCATTTTGAATTTTCTCGCCTTATTGCCGTTTCCATGGCAACAGCGGCCATCTAAAATTTTTGAAGGCTGCGTGCACATCTACTCATTTAGGCCAATGTTCCTGTGAAATTTAATGAAGTTTGGAACAATAGTTTCTGAGAAACTTGTGGGACAAGAATCGAGCGGAAGAAAGAAGAAGAAAAACATAAAATAAGAAGAATCGGGAGTAACACAATATGTCTCCCAAACTTCGTTTGGTGGGACATAATTAACGAGCTATAGCAAAATCTAGATTTTTACCTTTTGACCTCTGTTACCTTGACCTTTACCTGACTTCACTGAAATTTGGATAATGGTGTTCAACTTTACATACCAAATATGAAGGTCCTATCACATATGGTTTAAAAGTTATGAGCTAGGTTAAAGTTGCGGACAGACAGACAGACTTACAGACAGGGCAAAAACGATATGCCCCCGATCTAAAAATCCGGAGGCATAAAAAGGAAGGATAACAGGAAATATTTACAATGGCTGAAAATTACAGTCACCGGCAACAATCTGCATATGCAGAATTAAAATTCACAGTAACTTCGGTATTTAGTCATCTGCAAGGGAAATACACAGGAAAAACATAAACAAGACAAACGTATCAACGATTGAAGTTTATATTTACCATCAAAAGCTTCAATTGTGCACCAGAATGAAACGATTGATTGATTCGTTAAATTGCAATATATCCGCTTTATCAAGACGAGAGTAATTTATTCAATTATTAATAAGCATACGTAAAAGAAGAAAGAAACGAAGGTGCAAGCTACTGGGGTAACGAGTTTCGCTTGGAAAATGGGTTAGGGCAGGAAATTTAGCCTCGATGACCCCATGTGTGTCTGCTCACCGAAGAATAATAAAGAAGTGTTCTTTTGACTGTATTGGGCGTGGCGTTTCTCAACACAGTTTATATGCAATGGACGCGGCTAGACTTTCCATATTTTGACCTGACTCGCCCGCAAAGACAGGGCATTCACATATCAAACATATTGGGACGCACCTCAGGGGAGCCTTTAAACTTTCAGGTACCGAGAGGGAAAAGAAACGAAAGGAAAACAAGTTTCTAATCAAAAAACGTTTAGATGAATGAATTTATTAAAGGATGCAAGTAAAGCTTTGTTAATTCGTCGTAAACATCTTTACGATCAAAGAGAATATTTTCTTTAATTATTGGTACAGATTCTTTATTTCTTTCCAAAACATGAAGCTCTTACTAAGTGGTATAGCATCTTCATACAAATGGCGATTTACATTCACAAGCAACATATTCAAATTAATTCTAATTAAATAAAAATAGAGTAAATTGCATTCATGCCTATGTTTTGTATGAACATTTTTTCTCTATGAAAACTTGAATAGGTTTACTTTTATTTATGTTTTTTAATCTTGAGTCTGATATGAATAGAAAACAAATTCCATAAACTCAACATGAAAGAGGAAACAACTTTGAAAATGTTTCGAGACGAGACTTTTTGATATTATCATTTCTAGCACTCAATGGACTGCATACAACAACATCGAAAATGATAAATGGCAAACAATATACCAAAATCTGTGGAACAAAATCTTCATTTGTTTTGTAGAGGTAAATATTTTCAGGCCAAAAATGTACGCGTGGACAATGAAGTTAGACACCAAGAGTCGGGCAAAAATAAGCTCTGGACAGTTAAGGACAACTTACTTTCCATCTGTAACGAGGTTTTCTGCCCATTCATGAAAAAAAAATGGTTATCACTTTACCTAGAAACCGTAATACATAGTTTGAGTTTTATAGGATACATATTCGTGGACACTAGAGTAAATTTTGCTGCAGTCGGACCGAAACTGTGTGGGGTATTTTTTGTTTGTGAGAGAATTTGAATTTCAGTAACAATGTAGTTGTCGGATATTCTTGAGACCTTCGGCATTGTTCATAAAGAATATAATACTGAAGTTAGTGTTAATTTAGTTTCTGCATATGGAAATTTCGACAACTTATGTTCTCAAGTCTGATCTAATAAAAAAAAATGCATATGTGTGAAAGTTGATATAAAAAAAAACAGATAACCAGTAGTATATAAAAAGAAAAGCCAAATAAGGTAAGGACACACTATGCAAAAAGAATACACTCCTTATCTTTGAACTAAATTTTCTGAAATAAAGATGTTGTGAGTTTCCAAAATAGAATAGATTTTCAGGACAGCACCGAAGTACCGGCAATAGGGCCTGTAAGTCTCGTACAATTTTGGAACTTCCGGGATCAAAAATTGTACCCGGAAGTTACATTTTAAACAAAGATATATGACGTTTCAAACAAACATTTTTACGTCATAATCCTCAGACGTCATGTTTTGGCGGGAAACGTTTTCAAATTGCCTGTATATCGTGGACTCTCGTGATTCACATGACGAGACTTACAGACCCTATTTAGTCGGTGAATAACAAAATTGAAGGATATTTTGATTCAAGATATAAAACAACATGATTAAGAATAGTGTTGAGATATGAGTTACAAAATGGGGTCAATATAAAATGTCATTGAAATAACATAATATTGATGTTTTTTAAATAGGAAGAGTTTTTGTCTCTAACAACTTGAGCAAGTCTCACAAAGCATACATTTTCTGTATGAGGACTACGAATTGAAGCTTCGAAGCTACACTGATAACTGAAAATGATTAGTAAGGATGCGCATAGTCATTTGATTTAGATCTAGATAGCAACATTATCTTTGACAGAGAAATTCATAGTACAAATGTCTTCCTCAATACTCCTAAAACACCCAATGTTAAACTTATTGTGATTTCAAGGTTAGGAAAAAACAATAGAAGCGTTGTTCATTTGCTTGGTTCTGCCATGTATTTACTCCATATCTTTTCATTGTTTATTTATTAGAGATTATGTACGCGAAATGTACATCGAAAATTTCTGGTCAATTGTGACTAATGACATTGACCTTTGACTCAACTTTACAATCATCCTTTTCGTCCTTTTCGTATACTATGGTCAATGTCCTAGATGCCAGTAACATATAATTTAGTCGAAATTGGTTCTTTGGAGACCTATATTCTTGTCCTGATTTAACTGAAATATTGCTCACTTGACGTTAAACTCAAACTAATCAATCAATCCAGCCTTTTGAATTAAAGACATGATTTGTTGCTCTTTCAATACTCTGACATGTTTTTTGGACTCATAATAGATATTTATGGAAATCTGATAACAGTTGGGAAGCCAAGAGAGACAGCAAAGCAGAGATACTAATGAAATGACGACCAAATGACAATGTTTCATGATGGTTAAATTTCACAGATCGTTTGATGTTTTCCAGTAGTAGGTTAATTAACTCCATCCATCGTAGTTTTGTCTTTAGCTATATTTCATATTGCTGATTATTCGGATTTCGTTTAGTTTTATGCATTTTAAACATTTTTTTAAATGACGGATTTCCTTTGTTTGGGTTCTAGTGCTGCTGATGAGGAATTAATTTCCAAAATGGCCATACAGCTCATTAAAATTATTGCAGTTGGAGTTAACATATGTGTTATGGTCTCATGTTCATCTACTCCATATCCTTTCGTAAAATATTTAATACAGGAGTTTGTCTTTTATTGCAGTTTGGAGTAGGTAAAACAATTCCCCGTGGTAGAGATGTATGCTCTTTATTTTTCTTAGATATGATGTACTTGTACACGAGATAATATCTCATGTGTACACTTTGTTCAATAACTATTATCTAAATTTATGTAAATTCTAAAACATTAGGATTAACTCCATCCATCGTAGTTTTGTCCTTAGCTATATTTCATATTGCTGATTATTCGGATTTCGTTTAGTTTTTATGCATTTTAAACATTTTTTGAAATGACGGATTTCCTTTGTTTGGATTCTAGTGCTGCTGATGATGAATTAATTTCCGATATGGCCATACATCTCATTAAAATTATTGCAGTTGGAGTTAACATATGTGTTATGGTCTCATGTTCATCTACTCAATATACTTTCGTAAAATATTTAATACAGGAGTTTGTCTTTTATTGCAGTGTGGAGTTGGTAAAACAATTTCCCGTGGTAGACATGTATGCTCTTTATTTTTCTTAGATATGATGTACTTGTACATGAGATAATATCTCATGTGTACACTTTGTTCAATAACTATTATCTAAATTTATGTAAATTCTAAAACATTAGGATTAACTCCATCCATCGTAGTTTTGTCCTTAGCTATATTTCATATTGCTGATTATTCGGATTTCGTTTAGTTTTTATGCATTTTAAACATTTTTTGAAATGACGGATTTCCTTTGTTTGGGTTCTAGTGCTACTGATGAGGAATTAATTTCCGAAATGGCCATACAGCTCATTAAAATTATTGCAGTTGGAGTTAATATTCATCTACTCCATATCCTTTCGTAAAATAATTGATGTGCTTTATATACTATCAAATCGCTGTTTTCAAAACAGAAATGATTTGTCTAGTTATTTTTGGAATTCCATTAACTGATTAAGTAGGTTACAGAACATCAAAGGACAAACGTGACAGTCAATTCGACTAAGGCAACTACAAGTTTCAAGTAATGTCTCTTCATTACTTTAGTAACTATATTTACAGAATAATAAAGGTAAAACGTGATTTAAAATTCGACTATTCCAGTGTTTGAAATAATGCTTCTTCATCTATATTTCGTACTTTTTTCACTACCGAATGACCTGTGTTGTTAAAAAGCGATTTTATAACAAGGGCTATATCTATCGACGTAAATCTGAAATGTTGCAAATATCAGTCTTTGTCTTTGTTGTTTTTCTAATGTGTATTTACTCCATATCCTTTCGTTGTTTATTCCCTTGCTTGATCCAATATGCTTGTACGAACCTTTCGATTTTTTTCTGTCTTTCAAATGACTATTACTTTCTTTAAATATAAGGAGACATAAAACTGTCTGGTCTGGTTCAGATTCAGAAAGTCAGGACAAATTATGTATCTCAAAAACATTTTCATGGATAAATTGGCAAAGTATCGAAGCATTTCGGCAGAAAATGAATAAGTTATTATAGTTTTCTAAATGTACGATCATAAACAAGATGAACTTTGAATTTTATTACTTTTATCTGTTTTATATAGAACATAAACGTATCATGAATAAACAAAATGTTGGGTCTTTTATTAAAATTACTTAAATACTCATCATAATATAGCAACCAACAAATGGTACAACAGGCCTTATTGTTTCTCCAATACGTGTCAGGTTGCATTTCAGTCAGATATGACTAACAGATAAGACCTCTTGGTTGCAAACTGTTGTAGATAAACGTAAGAAATACGCCACTCTTAATGCAGTATGAAGACCCTTTTTCTCGAAAAAAAAAGCAAACTCAATGACGGTCGTATATCAAGCAAAATCTCCTTCCGTTATCTTCGGCTTGCGGGGTATGATCCCTCTTAAACGGGGCTGACCCTGAGGGAACCCCGAGATAGAGAAATGGGACCCTGTATTCCAGGCTGCGGGGGACAACCCCCAAATACTTAATGTCCGTGGTTGTGCAGGAGGAACTAGAAGCGTGTTTTTGATACGAAAACGAATATCTCCCCCCCCCCTTACATATCTTCCTGGAGTTGATATATATCTTTATATGTTGCCACTGCATTTGAATATTACTAAATTTTGTTTAAATCCAATGAAAGTTGTGGGAGAATTTAAATTCAAAATTCAAAATTCTAAGCCAAAGTGGGGCATAACTCCCACAAAAATAAGCCGATCAATCTATCTAGATAAGCATAATGGTCAATAATCCTGTTAAGTTCGGTTGAAATCTGTTCAAAGATGTAGGAGAAATGGCGTTCACAAACTTAATTTTGCAAAATTCTATGTCACAATGGAGCATAACTCCGATCAATCCAGCAAGACGACATGCACAACTAGGCATGAAGGTTAACAATTCTCTGAAGTTTGGTCGAAATCCGATAAAAGGTGTAGGAGAATTGGCGTCCACAAACTTTATTTTGTAAAATTCTTAATTAACTAGAGCTGTCGCCGAATGGTAACCAATTATGCCCCTGCTCATTGAACCCCGAATAAACATGGCAAGTGCAAATTTCGTGACACAATACAGGTGTTGACACAGTACAAGTATGGAAACAATGATATGACCCCCTTTTTCCAAAATATTTAAAAGGGAAGTTCTGAGCCCAAAAATGAATTCTATGGGTGCTAGGCAATCTTCCTGTAAAGTTTCATTAAATTTGAAGCATTTTGAATTTTATCGCCTTTTTTCAGTTTCCATGGCAACCGCGGCCATATTGAATATTCCAAAAAATATGTGTGTGCACATCTACTTATTGTAAGTTAGATTCCTTTGAAGTAGTTGGAATTTGTTTGCAAACTTTCTGAAAAAAACATGAATAGTTGTGTTTTTCATTCGTGCGGACGGACGGACGAACGAACGGATGGACGGACAGACAAGGGTATAACAATATGTCCCCCGACTTTTCGTCGCAGGGGCATTTAAAGGGACATAACTCCAACAAAAATTAGCCGATCAATCTAGCGAGACGAAATGCACAACTTAGCATGACAGTGAACAATCCTGTGAAGTTTGGTTGAATTCCGATGAAAGATGCAGGAGAATTGGCGTCCACATCCATAATTTTGCAAATTCTAAGTCGAAAAGGGGTAAAACTCCAAGAAAAACTAGCCGATCAACCATGCGAGACGATATGCACAACTAGGCATGATGGTCAACAATCCTGTGAAGTTTGGTTGAAAACCGATGAAAGATGTGGGAGAATTGGCGTCCACAAACTTAATTTTGCAAAATTTTATGTCAAAATGGAGCATAACTCCGATCAATCCAGCAAGACGACATGCACAACTAGGCATGAAGGTTAACAATTCTCTGAAGTTTGGTCGAAATCCGATAAAAGGTGTAGGAGAATTGGCGTCCACAAATTTTATTTTGTAAAATTCTTTGTTAACTAGAGCTGTCGCCGAATGGTAACCAATTATGCCCCTGCTCATTGAACCCCGTATAAACACGGCCAGTGCAAATTTCAGTGTGTGCTGGCACAGTACAAGTATGGAAACAATGATATGAACCCCCTTTTCCAAAATATTTAAAAGGGAAGTTCTGAGCCCAAAAATGAATTCTATGGGTGCTAGGCAATCTTCCTGTAAAGTTTCATCAAATTTGACGCATTTTGAATTTTATCGCCTTTTTTCAGTTTCCATGGCAACCGCGGCCACTTTGAATATTCCAAAAAATATGTGTGTGCACATCTACTTATTGTAATTTAGATTCCTTTGAAGTAGTTGGAATTTGTATGCAAACTTTCTGAAAAACATGAATAGTTGTGTTTTTCATTCGTGCGGACGGACGGACGGACGAACGAACGGATGGACGGACAGACCAGGGTATAACAATATGTCCCCCGACTTTTCGTCGCAGGGGCATTAAGAGGGACATAACTCCAACAAAAATTTGCCGATCAATCTAGCGAGACGAAATGCACAACTTAGCATGACAGTGAACAATCCTGTGAAGTTTGGTTGAATTCCGATGAAAGATGTAGGAGAATTGGCGTCCACATCCATAATTTTGCAAAATTCTAAGTCAAAAAGGGGTACAACTCCAACAAAAATTAGCCGATCAACCATACGAGACGATATGCACAACTAGGCATGACAGTCAACAATCCTGTGAAGTTTGGTTGAAATCCGATGAAAGATGAAGGAGAATTTGGCTTCCACAAATATAATTTTGCAAATTTCTAAGTCAAAAAGGGGCATTACTCCGATGAAAGATGTGGGAGAATTGGTGTCCACAAACTGTGACGGACGGACAGACGGACTGACGGACGGTAGACGGAAAAGACAAAAACAATATGTCTCCCCCTTAACAGGGGGGAGAAATAATGAATACTTAACCGAGCTTTTGGATGGGATGTAAACTCAGGTCCACGTGTTTGAAGAAATGCCACGCTTACTCCACATTAAAGAACTCCTGTAGCAAACTCTTTTTTGAGTGGTCCGTAGGGTACATGGCTAAATTTACCGCCCCCTTCGATTTCACCTTACTTTTTGAGTTGCAGCCAGCTTTTCCCCGTCCCATGGCCCTTTCTATACCTCAAAGCTATTTTTTATTGACAAACTTGTTCTCGTGTTGATATAGCTAAAATACTGCTGATTAGACGTTAAACAAGAATCAATCAATCAATTAATAACAATGGTTGATACCTTTTCTGATATAAATTTTCGATTAATCTTTTTTCTCTCGTCCTACATAGCTGAAAACCTACTCGTTCGACTTAAACTGTAGTATTCAATAGATCAATTCCAATATACTGCTCATTGCACCTAAACTCCAGTTATCAATCAATCATGTCATACAAAAATGAAAGAATACAGATGAAATAAAAAAAGATAACATGAAACGTAATGGCTGAAAATTACATTTGCTACAGTGGAACCTCCTATAACCGGCCTCTGTTGGGACCAAGAAAATCGGCCGGTTTTAAGAGGTTTTGAAATCCGGTAATCCGAACACTTATACAGGGAGTGTAACAAATGATCTGTAAGGTCAGTGTAGGCTGTGAATTAACTATTTACACAATAGTAAATGACATTGAAGGCAATATCACAAAATTTGGACGCCCAAGGGTTGTGATATGGACCATGGAAACTGATATGGCCCGAGTCGAAGGTCATTTCAGTTTCCTGGTCCATATCACAACCCGAAGGCAGCCCTTTTGTGATATTGCCTTTTATGTCGTTTACTATTGTGTTTATTGCATTGAAGAAATATTAATCTATGGTATACAACAAAAAGGCACTGGCCTGATGCTTTATTCAACAACAAAGGAGAATATTATTACAATAAACAAATGATCAATCTTGTAAAAATGAAAAGAACAAATATTAAAGCCACAGCTACCTAAATGTAAAAAGTGTCTTCCTTTTCAGCTACAGTGTTTAATTATTAATTTTTCAAATCAGGTTTTTATACTTCAAACTGTTTTTCATTGAATTCAATTCAAATCGTTAGTTTTTAAACATTTGTAAAATAATGTTACTGTACTTGATCAAAAACATTAGAATTAAATGTTCAAAGTAAAAATGCGTATTATAAAAGTGAAGTCAAGACAAATCCCGCGGTCCGATTTCCACCTGATATTGACCGCCAATATCAGAAAATCGGACCGGCGCTTTCCATACTGAAGAATTATACATGTCAGCTGATCAGTATTGAACCAATGAAATGTCAGAATTTTTAACTGATATGCAATAATACAGTATATTTTTCCTGCATTCTTGTAAATTTCAACTAAATTTTGGGTAATCTTTTGAAATGCAGTTATTGATCGATGAGGATGGCAAGAGAAATGTGACGTGTTGAATAGATTTTGTCGATTTTATTGCCTGTGAAAAAATGCGTCCGATTTTCCGAGTTGAATCCGAGAAAAAAATATACATTTGGGACCGATCTATATGGCCGGAATTCGGAATTCAGAGGGGCCGGTTTTCAGAGGAAATTTTTACCTGTTTATATAGGTAAAAAGTTCGGACCGAAATATATATCGTTCAGTTTATAAAGGGATCCGGTATTTAGAGGGGTTGGTTTTCAGGAGATCCACTGCATTCAAATATAAACATCGATTGATAAATATAAAAAATCCAATAAAAAGTCGTTACAGAACAATATGTAAATAAACTGAAAGAAAAACTATGTACGTTTACTAATGAATCAAAATTATTTTTATATAGTAAACTTAAATTAAATATTGGTCTAGAAAAATATTTATCTGAATTGCCATGTTTTAAAAGTAGACAAATATTAACAAAATTTCGTTTAAGCGACCACAATCTACAGATAGAAACTGTTCATAATGAAAATATTCCCCGTCAGCAAAGACTTTGTAAAACATGTAAAGTTATTAAGGATGGAAACCATTTCCTTTGAAATTGTACAATTAATTAACAAAATAGGACAATTTTTTTTAACTTATACATCAAAACTTCCCAAACTTAAAAAATTTTAGCCAGTTTCAAAAAATAAATTTCATTCTAAATCCGAACTCAACCCTTTTACTGGTAGTTTGTATCTTTCTTAAACAGTCTTTTGAATTGATATAGGGTCCACGCCGGTCAGAGAGTCATCTATCATTTATCTTATTGTTCATTGTATGTAGTATATATGATTTGTATTGTTTTGTGTTGCTTCGACCCCAATGGATATAATATTGCAATAAAGATTATATACATACATGACATAATTACACAGGTTAAACACAATTAAGACAAAAGACATGCGTTAACAACGATAGGAACTCGGGGCAGACGGGCTTGGTACCGACACAAACACGAGCCAGCGATATGGTTAAACGGTTTATGGGTACCTAAATCTTCCCTTTCTCTGTACCATTTCCCTATAGTATAATAGACATACGAATAATATAGTTATTTAATGTGTAGCCAGGCAATAGACCAGAATATTTTCCCGAGGTAATGGATACAGCTCAGTATCTACTGCCCGAAGCCAACGGTTGAGAGCAATAGAACACTGAGCTGTTTCCATTACCGAGGGAAAATAATTCTGAGCTATTGTCTGACTACACATTAAATAACTGTTTTATTACCTAATCTGCACAAACAAAAATACGTTGCGGAAATGGCCATCTGCAAAACTCAAATTCACTGCAAGTTATTTTACTAGTAGTATTATTCTGATGCTCAAATGATCATTTGCAGCAAAAATGTTTAGTGAATCTGAACAAAAATAATTGAATTTTTGAAATTTTCATGTTTAATGTCTAAAAATGTGCAAAATGATATATATATGTTTTCATGTTGAATCATTTCATAATGTTAATGAATGTGCATTTGCTTTACACATTTTCAAAACCATACTAATCAGTTCTGTTAGTCAAAACTCTGGTGGAATTTTTGTGTTCAACGTGTCTTGTAGTATTTCTCTCATTGTAAATAATTTGAGGTTGTTTATTACCAACAACGTTTGTAGGAATAAAATTCCATTAAATGTGTCAACTCAAAAAAAAAAATCCATTTCACTAAAATCAATATGGTTTTGACCAATATCAATAGCCATAAAATAGAACAGTTATGAATATTCATAAAATTATTTTGACCAATCACAGTAGCCAGGTAATAGAACAGTAATGAATATTCATAAAATTGTTTTGAAAAATCACAGTAGCCACGCAAAAGAATGGTAATGAATATTCATGATGAAATCATTTTGACCAATCACAGTAGCCAGGAAATAGAACATACCAGGCAATGAACACACAAGGCAAAAGAACACTGTGAAGCAGAACACTTAATAGCAAAAATTTCCAAAATAGTTCAAAGTACAAAATACTTAATAAAACATACAAAACAACACAATTAGGTAATAAAAATCAATACTAGCAATTCCACTACAAATGGAGTCCTAAGGTCCAGTAAACAATATTTCAGCTATAATTCAAACAAATTTTTAGTAAGAAAATAGATAAATAATGAGGGAAATGGACAACCAGAGCAACGAGTTTAAATTGCCACTGGACAAAAGGGAAATTGTTAGGGACAGTAAATGTATGAGTCTGCTATCCTTGGAAAAACATAGAAGGGTTCTTTATACTTGATGGAGCGTGGCATTTCACCACACAGTTTGGCTACAATACCATTATGGTTCGCACCAAGGTTGTCCGTAATTTGATTCGACCACCCCATTTAGACAGGGCATCCCTTTCCACAACATGGGGACGAGCCCGGCAGCTCTGCAGACGGATCCCCCGTAAACCGATTTAGGTGCGGGGAAATCGGAGTAAATGCATATGAGTCTCTTCGAATAAATGGTAGAACCAAGCATTGGAACAACGCTGTTTTGCTCTTCACTTTAAAGTAACAATGATTGATTCATTGATTGATGGTTTACGCCAACTTCAGCAATATTTCAGCTACCTTGTGGCGAGAACTGTTAAATATACTGAACAATCATAATTAATATATAAAATATCAATTTAAAACCATTATAGCTCCATATAAGTGAAACAAGAGTGTAAAATATAAAAATGTTACAATATTAGAACTTTAGGATAAATCCATTTAAATTTTACTAAATAAATTGACTGCTTTTAAAAATTTGAACGATTTTATCGCCAGCGACGTTTGTAAATAAATATTTAAGGCAATCAGCAGAATAAAAATCACTCCTGATATCGGCGACATCTACATATCCATTTAAAACGTGTTGGATTGTATAAGGAAAATTGCATGGAATACTTTCAGGTCGGTCATCACTGTTGAAAATAAAACTGCGTTGTTGTAGTATGCCCAACACGTCATCGGGTCAACACTACCTGTTCCCTGCGGTTTTTACCACAGGAACCGACTTGTTTACCAACGTCTGACTATATTCCATGCAGTTTATTATTTATTTGCAGATCCCAATTGGCTTGCCATGAACTTTAAAATTTATATAACGATTAAAGGCTTCATGTCAGTGTACGGTACTGGATAATCCCCCATCTCGTCATCTAGTGCATCTTTTGCTTCCTGGTCAGCAACTGTGTTTCCATAGATCCCTACATGACTAGGGATCCAAACATAATTGACCTCTTTGCCTAATGCTACAAGTGACTTGTAGAGTTCAGCTGTTTTCAAAATAATTGGGTGCTTTGTTTAAAGTAACAATGAGGAGTTCAACAATCAGCTTGTATTTAAACGATTTTATAGTAAAGTTAGCAACACCTCATGATATGGTGCTACTGTAATTAGCCTTAAGCAATAGACGATACCAGTACTTCTATTAAAGTGCAATCGTTATAAACGAGTATTGATTTAACCTTTTTTGAATTTTGTAAGAAAAAAATATACTTATATACTAATTTCGTCATCAAGTGTACATGTCTGGATTCATGGTCTGAATATCAAGACCATTGATATCTACATGTTAAAGGAAATTAAATGTTTGAAAATAATTATGAGAATCAGAAGTAAATGAATAGGATACAACGTGTTGTGTTAAGTTAATTGCGTCATCATAATTACCTTGAGAAGGAAATGGACTATCCGTTGATTGCTGGTATGGATGATTCGAAACTGCACTTACAATACGGGAATTTGAATCGTCTTCACTCGGAAAACAATTCTGTTTTTATACGATAAAAATCAATACATCAATGCATTGATAGGGAATCACTAATGAATGAACACTGTTGAGCTAAGGGTGATTTATTTTTAATCGATTTTTAGCGCTTCAGGTTAATTGTTTCTCGTCAATTAATATTTAGTTGAAGAATTGTCATATAAGGAAATTTATACATGCACTTCAATTTCATAAATAGTGTGCTTTTTATGAGTATTTATTTTAATAGGCTTAGAAATCCAGTATTCCTTCTTACTGGTATCTGAGGCGACCGTTTCAGCCTTCAATTACACGAGATTTCCTATCTCAAAAGTCCCGTATTGAGTTATCATACATATGTACGTATTTTGATATAGACAACAATAAGCGCTTTGAGCGACTGTAAGTTTTTTCCATTTTGATACTTCCGGGCACAAAATTGTACCCGGATGTTACGAAATGGCTTTTTGCAATAACTTCGGTATTATGTTATCAATCCTTTTGACATATGCTTCAAGAAATTATAAAGAAAATTGGAGTCGAACATCAAAAGATAACGTTTCACTTAAGGTCAGAGAATACCAAATGGCGTTACGTCAAGAGTTATCGGTCCTAACGTTAGTGTTTCTCAATGCACATATCGCACTATGTTTCGAACATTTTTTTTCAAATCGGCTCTCATACGGTAATAAAATTGATGTTGAAATAAAAGCAAAATACGACTTCTTTAATATTTTGTTTATATATATACAAAACTAACGGGGTTTCTTATGCAAGATCTGACTTGGCGCTGCATACAAATTAATTAGATGTCATTTCGGAATAATGGAAAGCTAAAGTGGCCTGTTTGAAATGTACAAAATAAGAATACCCCCTTTTAGTCTGATTTAAGGATGTAGTAAGGTGAAATTTTATAAATCTACGATTTTAAATTGATACCCTAAATGGAAAGAGCATTGTTAAAGAAATAAAGTCGGCTAAAAATATTGATAGGTTATGGGCCTTGTTTTCAAGATATTTCATATTTTAAAAAATGGCGGGAAAGGCTCTCTTGGACTTTACCTTAGTAAAGCATGGACACAATATTGATTTGTTTCACATGGAAGGAAAATCTACAATCTGATAAAATCTTGCTTACTGACTTAAAATGAGCTTCTGAAGACTTTGATGACTAGAAAATTGGGTGTAATGGGGCAATTAAGTATAAAATTCTTCCAGATAAAAATAAATAGATAATGATGACACAAAACTTACGGACGAAAAAGATAATAACCAAATATTTATTCTGTTCATTGGAAATAATGCGGGAATATGTATGACTTTTTTCATTGTGAAGTTTTCGTGCCCTATATTCAAAAATTGCAAAATGGTGGAAGAAAGAGGACAGTAGCGCCGGCATCGTGCAAAAAAACGGCAGATTAACTTATAAAAAGATAAAATTTGACGAAAATATGATCAGAACTCCAGTGAAACTGCTGCTCAGACAGAATACACAAGTTTGTCATGGAATAAAGGCCGCAAAATCGCTGAACTTGGTCTTTTAGCGGAACAGTTACAGACATGCCAAAAATGTAAACAAGAATCCTTGCATCTTATTAATTTCGTTGGCGAAATAAGATACGGCTTTGGAAGCATATTGAAAATCAGATGTGTGTGCGGTTTTGTAAACAATGTATATACATGTACAGGAAAACAACATCGATCGGAGGATAAAACAGAAAAAGGAGTGAAAATATGGGATGTTAACTCAAAGGCCGATTTAGGAAAGACATATCAAACGAGGATTGCTTGTATTCTTCATCGTTATGATACCATCTACCCTAAATAAAGGTGATAAATTATAGATAACACATATGTCGCCTACTTAAAGGGGACATGGAATGTAGTATTCCTCTGACAGAAAACAACGAAATTATACAATATATACTTTGTCTCAACAGTTTATGACAAAATGAAACACAATATTACTACTGTGTTGAAATGTACAAAATATTTACAATTAAAAAGATATTATGCATTTGTTAACCAAGTGTAAATTGATTTCAACAATGTCAATTTACTTTTCCTTATGTGTTTGATCTACAACAAAACGCAATTTACTAAGGATTCAATCAATTGATTTTCGGGATGGGGTGGGGGTGGGAGGGGCTTGATTTTGCCTAAAAATTTTATTTATCTATTGGAATTCTCGTACAAATTGTTTATTTTCACCAAATGTCATACATTTAAAAAAAAAAAAAATCTTCTCCGAATTGAATTTGAGCTATCTATTTTCATGACAAATAGGATTAGAATATATATATTTTCACTACATGTAGTACCAAGATTAAAATATTTATTTGCAATATAAATATGAGCATCCCCTTAAAATCAAATGGTCGTTTCCTAAATTCACACGGACTTATGCGATATTTATCAATATATTCGGTTATCTTTACAGCGATGAGGTCCAAAGCAAGTCAGAAGTTTCTTTTCAACAATGAATGTCCAATCTATTAGTGTAAAAGCATTGAAGTCACGAGAGCGAGAGATTGGTAAAACAATAGAACAAACAGCAGGGGAAACATGCAGAGAAGGCATACAAATAGAAATAAATTTCAACAAGTAAGATTTATAATAATTCTATTTTGAAGTATCGATTTCAATTGATTTTTGCCTCTCTTTTCTAGAATACAAAAATGCTCATTTTTCGGGGAAGGCCAATGTTATATCAATATATCAACAGAAATACTTGTCAATTAAATATCGACTGTATTTGTACAAGGCTGAGAATCAGATTGATGTGCGAGCCTTTGGCGAGAGTTTCAATCTCTTTTGTGCCGAGTACAAATACATTTGATGTATATATAGACACTAATTACATATTATTTTTAGCCCGAAAAATGTACAAAGCAACTTCATTTAATTGAAAACATAATCGAAAATTAGATGGGGATTTCTGTCTGTCCATAAATGCCGTAATTTAGCGTGTCCTAAATTTATATCCTTCAAGGCTGTGCAGGATACAGCACGGTTATGTACGCAGGATTGTATACATTGCAGCATAAATTTAACTTTTCACAGCATGTGTGCAAAAATTAAAATAAAGCTTATCAAAAAATTGCTATAGAGAGCATTCGGATATTAATAAGTCTAAGGCTTACTTATCAGAGATCGCCCATGTGCATCCTTAGTGAGCTCGCACAAATGAAAAAAAGCTTACTTATCAGAGATCACCTATGTGCATCCTTAGTGAGCTCGCACAGAGAAAAAGAGCTAAACTATCAGAGATCGCCTATGTGCATCCTTAGTGAGCTCGCACAAAGAAAAAAAAGCTTACTTATCAGAGATCGCCCATGTGCATCCATAGTAATTACGCACGTGTAATAAACTATATTTGTTAGGCGCATTTGCCATTCGGAATTCTAGAGACTTCAAACTATAAAAAAAAATCATTAAAGAACAGTTTTGAAGAAACAGTATAAAGCTGTTTCTTTTATTTCATCTTTAAATTATATTTGTCAAAAACTAGTTACGACTAAGACTTATCACCAATCAAGCAAAGATTACGTTTTGTATTCAATTTTCGCATTTAATTTTCTCAGAT
>MJUU01064359.1:13192-59345 GCA_002080025.1 Modiolus philippinarum | reverse complement strand
GGGGGGGGAAACTGGAGTTTTCTTTGTGCATTGTGCTTCAAATAAATAAATTAGGGAGGTACTACAAAGTGTACTTCTGTTAAACCGTTTTTAAACCATTACGTACTATAGATGTAGATATGAAACATGATGAACTATTCTTTATTATTGCAAAACACAATTCCAAAATTAAGGACAGACTTGGAAGATCAGTATTTCTTATCATGGGCATTGTAGTAGCTTGATAGCAAAGTATATTGGATATTCTTAAAACATCTAATATATAAAAAAAAAAAAAAAAATTTCCATGTACATTCTAATAATAGAAATTTAAATTAACAAAATTCAGAATTTAAAGACCATCATATCTATATATTATTCTATTTAATGAAAATTCATACTTTTTAATTAGGTCAAGTATTAAAATAAATATGATGTAATCATAAATATGATAATTATTGGTCGATTTTAAAAACACAGAATTTAAAGAAAGATAACTCTACTGCATAAAGATCAATAGACAATCATTAATAATATGTCTGCCTGATACTGAGGAAACGGTGGTGTATGAATATTTGTAGTATTAACTATCAAAACATGAACAAATCGCTTCAAATCATTAGTAAAAATACACCTCTTAAATTATGTGTATTCAGATAATTGATCTAGGGTGAGTTAAACTGATGAAAAGTCGCCAAATACCGAACTATTTCCTACGCCATGACATTGTGATCTCTACCCAAAAACAATTATTTACTCTTGAATAGATAGTACGCACTGATGAAAATGAATAACAACGTAATGTTATTATCAGATATTTGTCGTTGAAAAAGGTGTGGTTTTCTGTGTATTTAGCAAGGGTCAGATGTCAAAAGAATAAAGTAAAATCCATATTTTTGGTTTATATGTCATAATTTGCAGTCGAATCTGCTAGCTATAGTGTTAGAAAGATTTTTTAGAACTTGTAAAAAGGTATTTTTTACACTATATTCAACGTTTAAAACCTGTTTTAACTTGGAGAGCAAAAGTTCTGACAACAAAATTTAATCGAATTCAAACAAAATTTTTCGAAAGACATTTATTAATCCTCTAATCCCCAAACATTTTTAATGGGTTTGTCCGCCACCCGGTCGAAAAAGTGCTATTTTTTTTAATGAAAATTCGGTATTTTCCTTGCAATGGAAACCAAACTACTTAAAGCAATGACGTCAAACACAAATATCATGTTCTTCTTTCATAATTGATGATGTTGCTATACGAAATCTATTAGAAGTATTTCAATTGAAGTTTCATATGTAAGAAGGCTTGATATCATAGTCAACGGAAATTATGTCCAGTATCTGTCCGGACTGTGAGCATTTGTCCGGACAGTATCTGTGACCATTTGTCCGGACAGTACCCGTGTGTATTTTCTTCATGTTTCATGTACTTCATTGTAAGGGTACTCGTCTTGATAAGTTGGACTTTTTTTCTAGATTGATTTTACGGTGAGTCTTTTTGTGTATTTATTGTTTAGCCATTCATCACACATAGGGGGAGGGTTTGGATCCAAGAAAACGAGTTTAACCCCCACCGCAATTTCTGCGCCTGTCCCAAGTCAGGAATATGTTGGTCATTGACTTGTCCTTGTCTTCTTATAAAATTTTAGTTTCTTAACATTCGGGTAATTGGATGTGGTTTGTTTCCATTGATTTATTCGCTTTTTACCCTTTTTTGGAGGCCATTTAGGGCTTGCTATATGGTGTGAGGTTCCTCACGGTATTGAAAATCGTACGGTGACCCCTAGATGCTTTGTTTGGGCCGTTTTAACCTGGATATGGGATGTTGACTCCTTGATATTTACCCCATTTCATTTCTTTTCATACAAATAGAAGGTAAAATACTTTCCGCTGACAACAGAAACGGTCGAAATTCAGCATTTTGTGTTGATTTTATGATTAGGAATGGAACACAGTTCGGGCCAAAAAAAGACATTTTTCGTACTTTTCACTGTTTTTTAATTATAAAAAATACCTCTCTTTTATTATCGTTGATTACAGGTATCAAGTGAAAGTTTAAGCCCCAAAAGTATAGGCTTGGTTGCCAGATGTGTAGATACAGACATTTAGATCCCATCCCTGCCCGAAAATCGTCTTTCATTATTTTTTCCGACACCTCAACTTTCAATTAAGTTACTGAAAAATATTGTTCTTCATAAAATACCCAATAATTTTAGCAAAATTGTATGGAATGCTATGAGATTCAGAATACGTCAGGTAGCGTGTATCATATATGATACGCGGGGCGTTCGAGTGTTACATTTTCCGATCCGCTTGTTATTTTTATGGATTGAACAACATTTACAGAAGACTACTGTAGTCAAGATTGTCTTGATCGTAAAAATGGTTTTATAAAATATATATTTCTTCTCATTTCAGGATACGGACTTTTACTTAAATTTAATAAATACTATTTGATAACCTGATTAAATTCAAATCAATTGTCAATTAATTAACGCCTCTACAAAAAATGAAGTTTTGAAATTTGATTTTTCTAAGAAAGCGTGACTAGATTTTAGAAGCATCAATAAAAGTTAATGATGTTAAAATTATAGGTGTAAATTTATTAAGTATAAATTGTAAAATTTATTTCTGTAGGGATTGAATTTTCGTTGACATCTAAAAAACCAGATCAGTGTTTCTAAAACTGAACAATACCAACAAATTAAGTTAAATTTATTTTGCTGTTGCCCACTTAAAGCTATATTTGAAGTTGTCAAGATACGTGACATAAATCTCGAATAAATATCATTAAATGTTGACAAATAATTGAAGTTTGACGTAAAATTTTTCTGACGTGCGTGCTTTTGACAAATATTAGACTACTGGGGACAGTAAAAGTAACAAAATGCTCTAAAAAGTAACGGCATATTTTCTTATTGTGTTTTGTTCTAGAGACATACAAGGAGGTGTATTATTATTATTATTAGTCTATATAAGAATATTTAAGTCTGAAAATCCATCTGAAAAATAACGACCATGAGAAAAAGCATGGACATTTTTACATAAGATCCTTGAAAAGTGCGA
The DNA here is from genome assembly GCA_002080025.1 of Modiolus philippinarum. Taxonomy (NCBI): domain Eukaryota; kingdom Metazoa; phylum Mollusca; class Bivalvia; order Mytilida; family Modiolidae; genus Modiolus; species Modiolus philippinarum. Next base: position 56,301 of record MJUU01064359.1, on the reverse strand, counting down.
CCAGGTTAGTCGACAGGGTATACGACTCCTGCTTTGAATGCATCAACCGTGCGAGTTACATGAGAAATTATTGGTTCAAAGTCAAAACATGTGTTACGATAAGACCTAAATTTTATTTTAGTATTTTAAATTGTATCTTCCCAAAACATAGCTACCCAGTATTGCAGAAATTGGCATTATCAAAATCATCACTGCTTTCAGTATTTTTATAGTGAACATGGAACAGATGTCGAAAAAAGTATAAACAAGTTTTAAGTTGTGAATATATACTACTCAACAAAAGAAACGATACACAGATTTTATCAATATCAACATTTACATTTCCAGCAGAGAACCACAACACGTAGATGAAATGTATTTTTTGCACGTAAGAATTAACTTTATGCCCAAAAATGTATCTTAAAATTCTGAACCCTCTACGGTCACGGTCAAGGTCATTATCCGGAATTTCTTTTTGCAGACCTAAATAGTGAGAATGTCTATATTTTCTTTTAACCAAACCATTACATTATCGAACCGGCTGACTTCCAAATTCTGTTGTTATGTCGATCATGGATTCCTCAGGCCTACTTTCCGATTTCAACTTCCGTTCTCATAAGTGTAAAAGCCTGTTACGCGATGTTGACGTTGTGACGCCTCACAGGCCCCGCTGTCACGTGATTAATCATTTGATGGGCACATTTGCTTCAGATTAATCAAAAGTCCTTAGTTTGTTCTTCTTTTCGCATAACGATTAATTGAGAGTGCAAAAATCAAGATCGAAGGTCTGATCGCGATAATTCATTGTTCACGTTGATTTTGGATTGAACGGGGCATCGAAATGAGACATTACTTCAACTTTTTGAAATGGCAAAAAACGGGGCATCGAAATGAAACATTATTTCAACTTTTTGAAATGGCAAATTGTTAATCTGATGAAGTGTCCCGATTATTGACATCAAACAATTTAAATCATCCGTCCGTTAACGGCAAACTCGATCATAGGGCGAAAAATTCCATTCCGGATTTTCATCGCATCCGTTTCGGAATTGATCTAAAAATGGAATAAACAAATGCGTTTTGGCGTTGAATACATTATTACACTAAAATAAAAACTTTAAATTGCGAAATACAAAAATATTTACAAAATAAACTGTGTATCGTTTCTTTTGTTGAGTAGTATATATGACAGAATTTAAAAAGAAATCTGTTTGTTTTAGAAGAATTTTTGACAGAAATTAAATGATGAATCTGTTAGGGTTGAAAGAAGAACTTAATCTCATAAATAGTTATAAAGAAACCCCTTTTAATAAGGAATTACCAGTTTTATTGGATCTCTTTAAATTGGATGTTAAAGATACAACCATTAAATTTTGTAAATACAGAGCCAAAAAAGGAAAAGATGAAATTGTAAATCTGGAAAATGAGTTAAATACATTAAATAAAATTATGAACGACAACACGGACAAAAATATTGAAGACAAGAAGTATATTTCTGATAAAATAGAATTAATTGAAGAAACTTTGGGTGAAATGTATTCAGAAAAAATTAAAGGGGCTCAGATTAGATCAAGGAAAAGGTGGATAGAACAGGGAGAAAAAAATTCAAAATACTTTTTGGGGTTGGAAAAAACTGGACAAGTTAAGAAAACTATCACTTCTATAAGAGACGATAAGGGAAATTTAGTTCATGAACAAGATAAAATATTAGAAATTGAGAGAAATTATTACAGTAAACTCTATACATCACAAAATCCTGATAAACAAAAAATTGAAGATAGTAAATAGAACTAATGTCGATTACACCTTTCTGAGGAAGAAAGTAATATTTTGGAAGGAAAATTTACTGTTGAGGAATGTACGAAATCGATTTTCAGTATTAAATTGAATAAATCTCCTGGCATTGATGGACTGACAGTCGAATTTTGGACTTATTTGGACTCTTTCATAGTGAGTGTATTTAATAAATGTTATGAAAATGGGGAATTATCGGCATTAAAAAAATTGGTTTAATCACACTCATCTATAAAAAAGACGATCCTTTCAATTTAGATAATTATAGACCTATTACTCTTCTAAATGTAGATACTAAGATTATAGCTTATACATTGGCACAAAGAATAAAGCCAGTTTTAAATAAGATAATTGGGTCTGATCAGAATGGATATGTTTCTAAAAGATATATTGGATTTAATATACGTCAGATTCAAGATATCATTGATTATTCAGAAAAATTTAATGTAGAAGGAGCGATTTTGTTTCTTGATTTTACAAAAGCTTTCGATTCTTTGGAGTGGGAATTCATGTACAGGTCTTTGCAAAAATTTGGGTTTCAAAGTTCAATTCTAACTTGGATACAGACTTTATATACTGATATAAAAGGTTGTATCATAAATAATGGTTGGATATCTAGTCCGTTTAGTATTCATCGTGGGATCCGACAAGGATGCCCTGCTAGTTGTATTATTTTTATAATTGCAGTTGAAATTATGGCATGTAGGATTAGACAAGACAATGATATAAAAGGTATTCAAATTGAATTAGATGCTAAAACATAGTCTGATATTGAGTCAACTAGCAGATGATACAACAGTTTTCGTTAATTCAAAACAGAAAGTTAGTAAAGTTCTCAATTTGATCGAAATTTTTGGTACTCTTTCTGGTCTATATTTAAACAAATAAAAGTGAAGGAATCTGGTTGGGGAGACTAAAACATTGTAAAGACAAAATTGGTAATATAAAATGGACAAATAAACCTATAAAATGTCTAGGGATATATTTTGGTCATGATAAAGAACAATGTAAACGTCTTAATTTAGAAAAGTACTATCTGAAATCTGAAAAACCATTACAAAATTGGAGTATAAGAAATCTAACAATGATGGGTAGAATAACTGTAATAAAATCTCTAGTTTTGCCAAATATTACTTTTGTGGCTTCAGTAACGGACCTTGACAGTACCTGTATCTCAAAATTTAAATCACTAATTTACAATGTCATCTGGGATAATAAAAAAGAAAAAAATAAGCGGGCAACACTTTGTTTGGAATATGAGAAAGGGGGGTTAAAGATGATTGACATAGATAACTATATTGAGGCAATAAGAATAGGTTGGGTTAAAAAATTACTTTGTACAAAGGACAGTGGTGCAAACTGGAATATTATACCCAAATACTATTTTAATAAATTTGGATCCAATTTCATCATATTCAATATGAATTTTGATAATTTAAATTTGATTAAAGGGATTACAAATATTCTACCAACACTTTATTTACAAATTTAGAAAACATGGATAAAGGCAAATAATAGTTCAGAATCAGAGCCAGCTAAATTTAAAGATATTCGACAACAGATACTTTGGGGAAATAAATACATTAAGTTTGGTGGGAAATCTTTGATATATGAAAATTGGATTAAATCTAAAATTATCTACATTAATGATCTCATTGACGACCAAGGTAAAATTTCACAAATATATATAATGAACAAATTTTACCCATTATCTAACTGGTTCTCTGAATATACAAAATTAATGAAAGCAATCCCAGCTGAATGGCTTTCTGTTCTAAAACAGGAAGAATCTATTAAAACTAAGGTACAAACAAATTTTAATATTTATGTGGAAAATAATAAAAAACAAAAGTTTGAAATAATGAAGCTTTCGTCAAAAGAAATCTATAATATACTGAATTCAAAAACATCCGAAAAACCCGTAGGATTTGCTAAGTGGCATACTCAAACAAAAATATACGATGTCTTTTAAATTAAAACATACCCTGCTCTTTATTTTTACCGAATTGTGGGAAAATAAACTCAAAATATTCCGCTGGAAACTTTTACACTATATTCTTCCATGTAAACAATTGTTCTCTAAAAGGAAAATGTCTGACACTGATAAATGCAATATATGTAATGTGGTAGAAGACTATGAACATTATTTCATTACTTGCAACTATTATAAAAAATTTTGGGATAACATAAAAGATCTGTTAAATAAATGTAAGATTGGTCTACATGTAATTGAAATGAATTCTTTGGTCTTTGGTTACAAAATGGATTATAAAAAATTCGACGGGTTAAACTTTTTTCTTACAGTAGTTATGTTTGTAATATATAAAAGTTATTACGTGTCTTCAATGAAATCAAAGAAAATCGATGTGTTCGGATTATTTTGTAAGGAATTTAATGAACAATTGAATCTATGCTCAAATAAAAGCATTTTGAATGATTCTTTTAATAAGAGAGTAAGACAAATTATACTATCTAGGCCAAGTTATTAGCATATTTACAACTGTGTGATTTATTATGATAATAGCGATATTTCATGCTGCTCTTGTCGTGCAAGGAAATCTAGACAGCTTGAATCCAGTGCCAAACGTGCTGCTGTCTGGGAGTCCTTGCACGACAGGGAGCCACATGTAAAATATCCATTATTTTAAATGGGTGCAGGTAATATTTCAAGTTGTATGGTGAAAATATTTGTAATAAATATGAAATGCTGAATTGCTTACTTAATTTGTGAAATTGAAATTTATGATGTATACTTAACACATATAAAAGTTCACTTACCAAATCCTCTGGTTTGGTGAAGTGACTAATAAACAGGGAAGAACCTTGGTGGGATCGTTGTACCACTAAGGGGATTTCTTTACAACATGTTATTAATAAAAATGTTTAAAAAAAAGAAGAACTTTTAATTTCAACAAACATCATCTATTTAGACCACAAGGCAGGCCATCATTGATATCTGAAAGGGTATTTGTAAGAACTTGTAAGAAAGTCATTTTGCACTTTATTCAATGTTGCAAATTTTAATCATAACTTAATGGCTGTTGAGAACGAAAAGGTTCTGACGGGTAGATTGAAAAAAAAATCAAGCATATTAAATTTAAAGTTCTTCGGTGCTCACTAACGATAAAGATAACTGTGCAAGAATTTGTTGTTATAGATTATTTTTACTGAATTGTATCACACTGCTTTGTTATGTGCGGAAGAAGTCATGTTTGTTAAAATATTTTTTTTTATATTTATATTTCTCTTCCTTCCAGGATACAGATGTCTACTTGTTTACCCGGCAATAAACTTAATAAATACTATTTGATAAACTGATAAAATTTCTAGTAATTGTCAACTGATTAACATCTTTACATAAAAGAACTTTTAAAATTTGATTTTTTTTTCTCAGAAAGCGTGACTCGGGTTTGAAAGCATCAATAAAAGTTAATGATGTTGAAATTATAGGTGTTAATTTATTAAGTATAAATCGTGAAATTAAATTCTAAATGAATTGCATTGTCGTTGGCGTTTTAACAACCAGCTCAGTATTTCTAAAACCGAACAATGCCTACAAATTCAATTGATGTAGCCGACATACAACTTTATTAAAGGGTGCCATGATACGTGACATACATCTCGAAAAAAATATCATTGAATGTTGACTTATAATTGAAGCTTGACAAAAACTTTTGTGACGTGCGTGCCTTCGACATTTACTTCCGAAATCAAATATTGGAATGCTGGGGACAGTTAAATCGAAATTACCGGCATATTGTCATTTTTCTTTATTTTTTTAAGACGTAGGAGGTGTAGTATACATATATTTCTGTCTTGGGTTTGGGTACCCATAAACCGGTTTAACCCTATCGCTGGTTTTTGCTAGTGCCAATACCAAATCCGGATATCCCGAGTTCCTATCGTTGTTTACGTTTGTCTTTTTTCTTATTTGTGTTTTTCATGTGTTTTCCCTGCCGAATTGTAATTGTAATTTTCAGCCATTGTAGATGTTTCCTGTTATACCCTTTTTGAGTCGCCTGCATCTTGTGCAGGATAGACACATAGGGATCACTATCCGTCGTCTTGCGTCCGTCCGTCTGTCTGTATGGCTCCAAAATTTTTACATTATCCGCATCTCCTCCTAAACGGCCTGGTACTTTCCAACGAAACTTGCAGGAATGCTTCGTATATATTGCAGATGTGCACCAAGCATTTAGTTTTTCTTTCTTGCTGTTAATCCAGATTTTTAAGCTATTTTTTCGAGTTAGTCATTTTAGCTTATTGGCGTCATAGGGTATACCTCCATTATCCGCAACTCCTTCTAGACCGCATGATACTTTGCAACCAATCTTGCAAGAATGCTTCAATATATATTGCAGATGTGCACCATGCCTTTAGTTTTTCATTTATTTTTATTTTTATAGATTTTCTAGCTATCTTTGGACTTGTCATTTTAGCTTATTTGCGTCATAGGGTATACCTCCATTATCCGCAACTCCTCCTAGACCACTTGGTACTTTTCAACCAAACTTTAAGGGATGCGTCAATATATATTGCAGATGTGCACAATGCATTTAGTTTTTCATTAATTTTGATTTTTTTTTCAGATTTCTTAGCTATCTTTGGACTTTGTCATTTTAGTTCATTGAGTCTTAAGGGTATGCCTCCATTATGGGCAACTCCTCCTAAACCGCTTGATACTTTTCAACCAAAATGCAAAATGCCTCAATATATAGTGTAGATGTGCCCATACATTTTGATTTTCTTTAAATTTAATTTTTTTTTTCTGATTATCTTTGGTTTTTGTCATTTTATGACAAAACAGGAATTTTTTAATATATAGTGCAGGCGACACATGTGTTCCGTGGAACACTCATGCATTTTTTTCATTTATATTTTTCATCAAACATATAAAATCATGAACATGAGAAGCGAGAACAGATGCGTCAACAGGATGAACGTCCCCTGCTATGATAGAAACACCAGCTCGCGTCATACGAGAATATATGAATCTAACACCGGTGAAAAGGCAAGATCAAGAAATCTCAGACACCCAAGGGTAAGATTTCAATATTTCTCTGACGAGGCTTGCCGAGTCAGAGAACCATTGAAATCTTACCCGAGGGTGTCTGAGATTTCTAAATCTTGCATTTTCAACGGTGTTTGATTTATTTTCTCACTTTTGTAATCACGAACTACGATTTATTTACCACCAAGCCGTACTTGACATCCGACGTTCCTAAGCGACGTCAATGACGTCTGAATACGTTGCTTGGTAATTTCTGTCTTGTACCGGGGGGTACAAGACAAGGAAATCTCACACTGCTAAAAATAGGAACTGTTCTGTCTCAAAAGTGAGAAATTGTAAGTTCAAAGTCAAAGGATTGGTTGCGATAAGATCTAAGATGAGATGTATTTACGTAATATGGTATGCGGTAGCAGAAAGAGACGTTACTAATGATAAAAGCGAAATTCACTTTAGGAAAATTGAAAAGATCACGTTTGTCATAACGAGTTTGAGTTGTTCATCTTAAGTTTCTAAATTTCGTAATAGAGAATTAATTATGCAGCCGACTATTGGTTTCTGTATTGTCATTGGTTTCTTAGTTATCATTCAAATAGGTGTCATTGAATGAAAGACCATCATTACTATATCGAAAGTTGAAATTACAGAACTTTGTTACGTCCTTTTTCTCTTGTATATTTTATATGAATTCACTATCACAAGAGCAATGATTTTAAGCATTTAAATTTGAAGCGAAAAAAAAAGAACAAATAAACACCATTGTATGATCAACATAAAAACTTAAAGACTAGACTAAGTGGTAAATGTAGATATTTGGTGGTATATACAAAGACCAACGGCTATTTTCAATTATTTTCTTAAAAACCAAACATTTTCGGTTTGACCTATTATAATTGTCATCCTAAGTCTATTATATTTGACGGCAAATATTATTTTTACTGTCGCATGTGCTGTCGCAGTAAAAACAACAGCTAAATACTACGAGATGTGGTAATTATTTTCAAATCGAACATGTAACTAAAAAAACTGCAAGTTGATGTCTCAAGTGACTACATTCATGGAAATGTTTTTTTATTATATCAAATGTCAAAACGGTCACTTAGATTCAACGCACAAATTTTGTTACCTCAGACGAAGTCGGGTTGACATGTTCGTTTCTTCTGAATATTCTTTTTTCTGCTTCCAAATATTTTTGTCCGATTGATTATCTTTAACTGGCTGAACCAAATGATTTCAAACTTTGCACTTAGTTACTTCACTATCTAGATTATCTACAAGGTTTAAATATTTCCAAGATGGCCACCAAAATACGGTAAAATTTCAATTTTGTCCGTTTTCGACAAAAATTGATTTCTAGCTAGATTGAAGCTGCGAATGAGATAAACTCGTCGACATGGTTGTCTGGAGTAGAAATCGGCTATTGATCGCCATTGCAAAACATTGTTATTAAAAAACTTATTTTACCAATAATTCTTGTCTGAGTGATTAATTGGAAATAGCTGAATGAAATAAATTCGAACTTTGCACAGAGTTGGACCACCATCTGACGTCGTAAGCTGAGCGTTTGAAATTTTAATTTAAAAAGCGAAGATTCAATATCACAGGAACTGCATTTGAGAATTTTTTTCATATTTTGTATATATGGTCAGCAATGTGAGAAAAGAGAATTCAAGTGGAAGCAATTTTCAAAAAAATGGCTGCCATTTCAAAGATAGCTGCAAAAATACGTAAAAATTTCAACTTTGTCTGATTTCAACAAATCGATTTATAGGTAGATTTTGAAGCGGCGAATAAGGTTGAATCGTCGAATTGGTTGCCTGGATGAAATCGGCTATTGCTTGCAATTGCATATCTAGTTTTTCTCTTTTTTCCAATAATTTAAAATTAGGCACAAAGTTGGACCATGATCCGAAGTTATATAACCACTTAAAAATACTTAAGACTTCATTCCGTGTATTGCGCTCGGTACTGGATTTGGCTTCCTATTTCGATATTTTTGGAAATTAGTACTTCTTTTTGGATTACTTTTGGATTATGGCTTTCCATATGAATTGATTTTAATGCTGCTGGTGAGAGATTATTCCTTTGAAACACGTGTACAGCTTAACGAAAATTACTGTTTTTATGCAACTTTGGTATTGTTTTGTATTTATATGTTGTATATTTAAAATTTTCAAAATGGCTGCCATTTTTCAAGATGGTCGCCAATTTACGTTGAAAAATTGCGCATTTAATATCTAAGGGACTGCATTGCAGAATTTGTGCAAATTTTATATAAATGTTCAGTGATATGAGAGGGAGGAATTTATGCCAATTTTCATCAAAATGGCGTCTATATCTAAGATGGCCGCCAAAATATGTTTTAACCTCAGCGTTGACGTGTATCAAAATTAATTTCTAGGTAGATTTCGAGGCTGCAAATGAGATGAAATGATCGAATTGGTCTGCTGGAGTGAAATCGGCTATTGCTTCCTATTGCAAATCTAGTTCTTTTTCCAATATTACTTTTCCGGGCGATTGTTATGAGATGACTGAGGAAATGATTTCAAACTTTGCACAAAATTCGACCAATATCTGAAGTTGTTTGCTGTGCGTTTGATTTTTCATGATGACCGCTATTTTCGAGATGGCTGCCAAAATACGTCAAAATTTTAACATTTTCCGATTTAAACGAAATTGATTTCTAGATAGATTTTGGGGCTGCAAATAAGGCGGAATCATCGAATTGGTGGTCTGGATGATATCGGCTATTGTTCGCAATTGCAAATCCAGTTTTCATTGTGTTTTTACATTATCAGAAGCAGTTGGAATATTCAGCTAGTTTAATTTGATCAGTATTGGAAAGAAGAATTATTGACTTTGACTACACCGAGGCGTTGTGGCAAGAACACTATATTTGCTATAGTTACAGATTCTTATTCTAAAAACAAGATGGTTATCCTATTATATTCAGATACATATTAGGCAGCAGCAAACCAATTAAGAACGTATCAACATCTATTGACACCGCAAGCCAGGCTATCATAAATAATTTTTTAAGAACTTGTGAACAACTATTTTCAACTGAATTTAAACCTGATGTCTTGTGGAGAGCAAAAAAGTTCTGACGAGCAGATTGAAACATTCAAAAATCTAATTTTTTTAATAGAGTGATTGTAATATATTATTTTAAGTGATTTGTATCCCACTCGTTTATTATGGATTAGTGATCATTTACAGAAGGTTATTGTTGTCGAGAGAGTAATGTTTGCTTAAATAGTTTTGAAATAAAAAAAAAATTATAATTTTACTTGAATACAATTTTTTTTTCTTTTTTTTTACAGCAAACTTAATGAATACTGTTTGATAACCTGATCAAATTCGTGAAAATTGTCATTCAATTAATGTCTCTACAAAAATTGAATTATAAAATTTGTTTTTTTTTAAGAAAGCGTGACTGGATTTCAGAAGCACACATAAAACTTAATGATGTTTCAATTATAGGTGTAAATTTATTAACTTGAAGTATAAATTGTGAAATTTTTATACAGAACGTTTCATTTTCATTGACGTCTTAACTACCAGGTCAGTGATTCTAAAACTGAACAAAACCAATAAATTATTATAATAAGTTGATTTTATTTTGCTGTTGCCCATATTAAGCTATATTTGAAGATGTCGTGCTACGTTACATATATCTCGAATTTAATATCATTGAATGTTAAATCTTGACAAAAACACTGGTTGTTTAACGCATTTCTGATCAGCGTGCCTTCGACAGTTAGTTCCGTAATCAGATATTGGAATGCTGGTGACACAAAATATTTTGAAAATTGAAGTCATATTTTTTTATTTGCGTATATTTGTCAAAAGGTAAAAGGAATCGTGGCATACTGATATTCAAATCTCGATCCATCAAGACATATACTACCATGAGAAACGAAACATGCATGTTCATATGAACTCCTTTGCGAGATCGAATGCGTCGACAGGGCAATCGTCTCCTATTAATGCATCTATTTAACACATAACCTGAAAAGATGTGTCCTCATTCATAAGAGGGGTCACGATCATGCTTTCAAATCGACCCTTTTCGAATTCTAAAAATTAGATTTAACACAAAGCAAACATTTTTTTAAACATTCATCTGTTCAAAGATTCGTCGTTAAAATTTTGTCATTGAATTATTGTTCTTTTTTTTGGTGTTCTTCATCCTGAAGTCACCACGAGGCATGCGCAAAATTAGTATGCTGAAGGAAATAAATTCATGGGTAAATGGCCATACCTCTTCATTAAGTCAAGATGTATATTTTCAGATCCGTTGCGATGAGATGAGATGAGATTTGTGTTTTACACTGGTTACAACCGGGATAAAATATCTGAAACGAAAAAAAGTTTTTTTTCTTCTGTACATGTGCAACTGTATTAGGGTACCTTTAAATTACTAGCAAAAAATCAAGAAAAGGCATATATTTTCTCATTTCAATAAAATAAATGGTTGAGCACAAACAGGATTAAAAAAAATAAAACAAAGGTGTCAATCCTTGACAGAGTTTTTATTTAGAAGCAACGTCTGCATGTCAAGCTACTCAAAATACTACATGCAAAATTTAAAATGTATTTCCAATCTACCACTTAAATATGTTTTTAGCCGAGTTGCGACGAAGTCGAACTCGGCTTATAATTTGATGAATGGTGTCTGGCCGTCCGGGCGTCAACTTTTGGTTTCCGCATGGTATCTTAAGAACCACATGTAACATCTAAATGAAACTTTGCACAGACATGAGTTATGATTTGAAAAAAAGATCCCTATATATATATATGTATATATATATATATATATATATATATATATATATATAGCTATCGATTTTGAGGCTTGTGCGACAAAGGTCAAGGTCACAACTTCTAAAAATATAACAAAAAAATAAACATTTCAATAAAACCTAAAATCATATGTTTGGTATTATTTGATAACAAAAGTTGCTAAAAGAAGTTTAATTGTTCATAGAAAAGCAGTTTTTATATTGCTAGAACAAGTAAATTCATTTCATATGTACACCAACACCCTTTTTGGGGGGTGTCAATGACTTAAAAATAAGATATATTGAAAAGTCAAAATAAAAAAAGGGAGGTAATAAAACTAAGGGAGGTAATTAATGTATTCAATATTACTATGTCTAGTTAAAATAAAATCTTAGATGAAAACAAAAATATATTTTTTGTTTTTTTTTTTTTGTAAATTATTGATTTCAGCAATACATATTACCTGAATTATGAGGGGAATCCCTGCTCAATTTTTTTTGAATGGTGGTCTGAAATGAGTCGTTATGAATAGTGGAGCTTTCAGTTGCCATGGAAACCAAACAAGAAACACTGAATGTTTGAAAAACAGTGTTCTGCTACGTAATTTTTAGCAAAATAAAAATTAGAATATAAGATGAACCCCTGCTAATTTTTTTTATGAAAGGGGGACTTGGAATGTTTTGATTTCAGCAATATGTATTATCTGGATTATAAGGGGAACCCTTGCCCAAATTTTTTTTAATGGTGGTCTTATATGGGTTTAAATGGAAAGAGGAGCTTTCAGTTTCAGTTGCCATGGAAACCAAACCAGAACACTGAATCTTTGAAAAACAGTATTCTGCTACATATTTTTTTTGTAAATTTTTGATTTCAGCAATACGTATTCTATACCTGAATTATAAGGGGAACCCCTGCTCAAATTTGTTTGAATGATGGTCTGAAATGGATAGTGGAGCTTTCAGGTGCCATGGTGCCATGGAAACCAAACCGGAAAACTGAATATTTGAAAAAAAAAAATTGCTACATATGTTTTGTCACATTTTAAAATTAGATTATAAGGGGAACCCCTACGAAATCTATTAATGAAAGGGGGACTTGGAATGTTTTGATTTCAGCATTACTTATTACTTGGATTATAAGGGGAACCCCTGCCCCAATTTTTTTTGAATGGTGGTTTTAAATGGGTTTTAATGGAAAGTAGAGCTTTCAATTGCCATGGAAACCAAACCAGAACACTGAATCTTTGAAAAACAGTATTCTGCTACATATTTTTCCTCACATTTTTAGAAATATGTATAAACTAGATTATAAGGGGAACCCCTGCCCATTTTTTTAAGAGGTGGTCTGAAATGAGTTGTAATGGATAGTGAAGGTTTTGGTTGCCATTGGAAAAGAAGCTAGAAAACTAAAATCTTTAGAAAAAAAAGGTATTCTGATACGTACTTTAACAATTTCAGCAATATTAAAAAACTAGAGTTTAAGGGGAACCCCTGCGTAAAGTTTTTTTTTTTTGCAAAGGGACTTTGAATGTTTTGACATCATGCAGCTATCAGTAATATGTATCACCTTGATTATAACCCCTGCCAATTTTTTAGCCATAGACAAAGTCAAACATCCTTTGAAAGTCCCATTATAAGCCTCTGATTGAAATAATTGAACTCATATCATATGTGCAACTATTTGCAGATCCGATGATGTACTTATGGAAATAACAAATATTCGCAACTCGGCTTTCGCACCTTTGGTGCGTTTTCTGAATTTTTAACTATGATTGTATGATATATAATTATTATTTTTCATCATTAAAATTATTTTAAAGGCACCAAGTATACAGTACACAGCCGCATTCATGAATTCGGTGATGGCGCCGCTAATTTCATAATGGCCCTGTTATCGCGTAAATATCTTCCATTCCATAATGGCTCTGTTGTAATGGACACTAGTAATTTCTACACTTTCATTCCATAATGGCTCTGTTGTAATGGACACTAGTAATTTATACAGGCAAGGCATTTTTCAGATTTTATCTAAACTGGTTAATACAAAAAAAATGTAACAAAATGCTGAAGTTGCTTCCGATGAAGCTTCTGTATATGCGCGTATCAAAAACTTAAGTCCTTCAGTGGAGTTCGATTTAAAGTCCATAAACCGAAATGCCTGTAAAAGGTGAAAAGAGAAAAAAACTATCAAAAGGGTCTAAATCGAAAGCCAAAATGAACTTTGCACAAGGGAGATACTCCTTAATTTTTCAACAGAATTTTGTAGATACTGCAAGTTTTAATACAAATATGGCTTTCGGGCCAGAACCTGAGTATCTACTACTTGGTTGGTGAGTACCCTCGGGTACTAACAGTCCACCAGCAATGGCTTCGGTTCACTTGTAATAAACAAATATATTACCGAAATAACTGCCAATTTAGCTTTTGCAGACGTTCATTTCGACACCTATGTCTCTTGAATAGAATTATTTTATTATATTGCACGTTTAGTCTAATAAGGCCTTAGAACAACAATTTCATTGTTCATTTTTCTGCCTAAATAAGATTTAACTATAAAAGACATCTTCTTAAAAATATATTATTCATTTTATACTTGAAGCGATATAATTGAGAAACTTTGATGATTATCTACCGTAACAAGTCATATATGGTCAGATGAAGATAATTTTATTTTCTATATCGGAATAAGTTTATCTTAAATCTGACCATATAAAGCTACATATAACATGGTACAGGGACTTAATTACTCCATATCCTTTCATTCACCACATAATCCTCATATGTTTCTCATTTTTAAAAAAAGTTATGAAAATTATGTCCTCCGTTTTCGCGAAAATAAATGCAAACAAATACTCTTTTTCTGAATTAGTGAAATGCCCAGTTTCGTAAAATATAAACTTCATTTCGCCTCTCCGCGTGGACTATTGGTCCCCGAGGGTATTCACCACCACAGTAGTCAGTACTTCCGTGCTTACCCGAAACCCGATTTAAATTAGAAACCTGAAAAAGCAATGTCCGAATGTCCGTCCATTTCACATGTCGCGCTCTAACTTGATAACCATTTGGGTGATTCACTCCAAACTTTGTACAGGTATGAAAGCCTGACGATCTGTATACTTTTCGTGAAGTTTGGATTATTCTTACAAGTTATGGGGCTTTATCCGCGTCCATTTTAAGGCAATTGTTTCATATCGCTCTCTCACTTGACGACCATTTGGCCAATTCACTTTAATTTTGATAGAGGAATTGATATAATGGCCTCACAATATGTATACTTTTTCGTGTAATTTCGAATTATGGGACTTTTTTTCGTCAAATTTAAGGCAATTTTTTTACATGTCGGACTTTAACTAATTAATACTTTGATCAGCTCCCTTCAAACTTTGCAGATTGATTTATGAAAGAGATATCAGGCTTAATTAGGCAGTTATAGGTGTTTCTAAACTGACAACCCCTTACATAAACCACTTAACGTTTTGAAAGGTTGACGACGGGTGTATCATGCGACTTGATGCAGCTGTTTATCGTTTATGTTATTAAAAACTATGGAGTATCTCCCTCATGCAAAGCTCTGTCCACAGCTGATTTTAGTTTTCTATTAGATCCTATTGGATATATGTCTTCTGTCAGTTTTTAGAAACTTTGAGTTTATGGTCTTCTAAACGTTTAGATTATATCTGCAATGAAGAGACATTGATTGTCGAAATGGCAATATACAAAAGCTTGATTTAAAGAAAGTTCGGTATTTAGTTTTTCACAACTCGCCAAAGAAACTTAAGATCATACTGAATTCAGTTTGCAGTGTTATAAGTGCAAAGTTAATCTTTTGATAATTTACTTCTATTTTGTTAAAAAAATTTAAAGCTTGCCGAAAGGATTATAATGAAGTTATTGTGAAGAAGTATGGCAATTAAGCCGTGAAGTTTGTTTATAACTTGGGTCATTTTCGAAATGATCTCAAATAATGTCGAACAAAGTGTAAGGCAGTTGCTGGTTCTTTTGATTCCTAGGGCTTAAAATAGATATTTGCTTCATTTGTATGTTTTTAACATAGAAGGAGTCGAACATATTTATCTATTTGGGAAACAGATTAATATCAGCTTAGTCTACTTTCTGGATCCCTGATTCATGTTGTATCTTTGTAATTGTATTGCATGTTTGTTATTAGTAATACATATGTTTAAATCAAGTACATGTAGTCGAACATGGCTGCAAATAGCATTTTATGTCGATTTAAGCCATTTTACAGTATTTGAGAAGTTAGTATTGCTCGGAAAATACCGAAAATCAAAACTACTTCTTTTGTTGTGGGTGTATAAACAAATGGTAGTTAGTATAGTTTGATTAATGAGGTGCCACAGCGAATTTTAACAAATGCATTTGAATTGATTTTTTTTTAATAATGTGTCCTGAGAAAGCAATTTTGGAGATTTAATACATTCACAATACTGATATGCTGAAGGAAATAAATTCACGAGTAAATGGCCATACCTCTTTTATGTCTGCAGATTGCCATTCCGTTACTTCCATGGTAGAATTTTGTACCTGTAACAAGACTGATATACCTTACAAGTAAGGAGTTTTTAGACATTTTCTGACTATATATCAGAGGTAAACATATGCTATGATTCGAACATGATAATTCCATTCAATTGTAATCACAGTTCCAAATCATCAACAACAGCAATCAAAGGAGACTTTATACTGGTATTGCCATGTTTCTCCATTATTTGCTACTAGTGGAGCCGGACGTGCTTACCCCTTCCGGAACACCTGATGTTACTCTCGGTTTTCATGAGAGTTCACACTATGCGTGCCTTAGTTCTTAATGTCGTCTTTTTATTTCTGTGAATTGTAGCTGCCTCATGTCCTTGTTTTGTCTTTGTTTTTCTCTGTTGCTTATTTTTGTTTTTTGCCATGTCTTTGGACTTCGATTTTTGTGATCATCACTCCCATTGTTCCTTCTGTATTCTACTGCTGTTGTTTTGCGCCAATTGACTTTTATTTGAAGAGACCTTGTTTCATGTGCATTTACTCCATATCCATTAATTGTTGATTCCGAACTCTTTTATAATACATTTATGTCTTTTTTATAATATTGGTCACGCTCTTTGCCCTAAAAGAGGTCACATAATTGCCTTAGTTTCTTCGTTAGCTTGTGACCAACATTTAGCTGGTCATTAGCTTTTCATGTAAGGGAAGTAGAAAATGTTTCATAGTTAATTGCCTTCTCAGTTTCAGCTAATTACATTGACGCCATTTACTAAATACTACACGTTTCATCCTTTTCATTTCAAAAATTGTATTCCGACACTTACATGTAATTTCCTTAATACTGTTACATGATTTTAATAACAGGGGTCAAGATATTCGATCAGGAATCAATACATGTATACATGATAACGAGGTTACTTAATGTTTTTTTTATTTTATTTTTTTTTTTTTTACAAAATTGGAGAGAAAACGTTAAATCAATACTCGACTATAACGATAGTATTTTAAAAGCAATACTAAACAAAGGATGAGTGGCAATAAGACCCATATTTGGCCCAAAAAAATCAAGTTGTTTAAAATAGTGTGATATTTATGGGAAATATTAACTATTACATCTGGCTACAAAGAAAACATATAATAATACGAATTCCTTTCATTTTGACATTATTGTGACATCACAAGGAGCCGTCTTTTTGAAAGAAAATCAGAAAATCTGCAATTTTGAATGTTCTCAAAGCAAATTTTCTTTAAGTGAACATGGAGCACATGCAATCAACAACTTCAAACTTTCAGAAATGATGTATTTCACCATTTTACACATTTTGACTAAATATGAAGTTGTTATTCAGATGTGCCCATATTTTTCAAAGCACAAAATGTGCAAAACACAGCAAATATCTATGAAATTCTGACTATTTCCAAAAATATAGCTTTTGAGTTAACTGATTATCATGAGAATCAAACTGATATGGAAAAAAGCTTTATCATTTTCATAAAGCCCTATATTTGTTCAATGTTTCAGGAACATAAGACGTCTGTTTGTATAGTTTTAGTTTCATGGTAAATCTTGGGCCAAAAATGGGTCTTACTGCCACTCATCCTTTGCCCGGCATCTAAATAGGGTTTTTTCAGAAGCCCCGTCTACAGAGCCGCCAGGCGCGTCCCCGGGTGGTGGTTGGAGGAATACTATGTATTTGCGGGGAAGTCAGGTCATAATATGGGAATCATGGCCTCAACCATCCCAACTTAATTTCTTTCTTCTTTTACTCTATTTTTTAAGTTGATTAACCTGTTCTCTTCTTGGTATAGCTGTAATATCACTGGACGCAAAACTTAACTAATTAATCAATCTTACCATTTTGATTGTATCGTATACCGCTTAAGGCTAACTCCAGTAGCACCATATCATGATGTATTACTAACTTTCCTATTAAATACCGTTTTGCATAATTGATTGAACTGAACCTATAGTTTAATATGAAAAAGAAAGGAAATGGGGTAAATGTCAAGGAGACAACATCCCATATCAAGGTTAAAACGACCCAAAACAATGCATCTAGGGGCCACCGTACGGTCTTCAACAAGTCCACCAATCGATCTAAATCACAGCCAATGCTATGACGAAAAAAAGTTTAGAAGATATTTTTTTGGATATGAATTGGAGGAACCTTGCAAAATGGTAAACAACGCTCTTTTTATTTGTCGTGCGATGTTATGAAGCATAAATATTTAAAAAATAAGAATATCATCATACCCTTCTAAGATTAACATGGTTATGAGGCAAAAACAACTTTTCATTCTGTCATTAATTCGTGACTCTAGAGCATTTGGCAGTAAGGGGGGGGGGGTCAGATATTAATATTCCGGCTCCGATTTCCAAACGTTCTACATCGATTATTAGGCCATAAATTCAGAAGATATTTTTAAACATTACAATGGAATCGTTGGAGGGTATGATGACATTCTTAGATTTTTTTTAAATTTGTGCTTTAAAACATAGCAAGACAGCAAAAAAAGCTTTATTTACCATTTTTCAAGGTTCCTCGAAATCATATCCGGACATTCCTCTAAATTTTTTCTCGTCATAGCATTGGCTGTGATTTAGATCGATTGGTGGCCGTGTATTAAATAAGGACGAGGATATGTTGATTAATCAAAACCTTTTTTATCAGAAAAAAATAACCATTTTTGTTAGAAAAAGTAACGTTTTTGTATAAACACAGGCATCTAGTTTTGATTAAGGATGTTCACTGGTCATGTTTAAGGATTTTTGTCAGATTTTCGGATTTCTCTGGTTTTATCCATTTTAAAGCATAATATTTTTTGCCCGGTGACCCCCTAATTTTTTCCCAAAATTTCATATACATCTTTTGCAGCATTCTTACAAAATTTTATTCAGTTGGTGTTATTTTGTCACATTCACTATTTTACAAACATTGATCATGTTAAATCTATGGAAATTGCAGAGAAGTTCAGTAACCCGCCATTTTTGTTAAAGATTTATATCTTTAAAAAATTCATCTGTAACCTATCAATTTTTTGGCTTAAATTTCTTCTTTTTCAGGTTTTAATTTTTCACATCTAATTGAAGTCCTTGTTATTTTAAATTTGACCAGCCAACATTCTTAAAAAGGAGAATGGGTAACGGAAGATTTTACTTTCTATACGACCTCTAGTTTGTTTGCTCCATTATCGAGATATATAGCAGGGGTCTTCATACTACAATAAGCATGGGTGTTTGTACTGATTGTTTATCTACATATGTTCGCAATCAGTAGGTTATATTGTCCTACGGAAGCTGACGCTTTTTGAAGACACAAGGACTGTTTTATATTTTTGGTTGCAAAATGGTTATGGATATTTCGATAATTTTGATAAAAGATAACATATTGTTTATGCATGGTTTGTTTATATGATAATAAAAAGAAAAAGAAAAAAAAACACATTAAAGTATATAAAGAAAATTTCGCGTGAGAATAACATCTGCTATTGTATCCATCTTGAATTTATGATGTTATATTCACAATACCATAACAACTGGTTCATTTTCCACATTTTTGCTCCGATCCTTTGCCAATTTATATATGGAAAGGTTTTCAATATATTTTAATTTGTCATGATCTTCTGAATTTTGATTATATCGGACAATTTTCATGTCACTTTCGATAAGTGTCCCCTGCACCTGAATCGGTTTTCAGAGGTTCAAACCAGAAAGCTGCCGGGCGCGTCACCAGGTGGCAGATAGAAGAATGCAATGTTTTCTAGGTAGTCAGGTCAATACGGAAAACCCGGCCAAAACCATTGTTGACGAACTTTTTGGAAATTCGACACTCTCATACAGAGAACTAAAAGTACTTTTAAGAACCATTCTATAATTTCTAATGAGGGCAGACTCACTGGGGTCTTATAGAAGGCATTATTTCCTTCCCATACTCGTTCTCTTCTTTTCCAGTGGCATCAAAACTCGTTTTCCCGTTTACTTTTATTTCTTTCTTCTTCAGCTATAATTTTTTCATTAATAAACTTGTCGTCCTTATATAGAAGAAATCTTGCTTACTGGACATAAAACTCTTAACTAATCAGACAATACGAAACTTTTGAATCGTGTTCTCTCCGATAACAGATCTATTTTTTTACGTGAAAAATCAATACATTGAGGGGGAATCACTAATTTATGAACACACATGAGCTTAGGTAATCGATTTGTAGCGCTTTAGGTTAATTTTTATTCGTCAATTAAAATTAAGTTAAAATTTTTTTATATAGGAAAAGTTATAAATGGACTTGAATTTCATAAATACTTTGTTTTTTTATGTGGTTTATATTTATTTCAATAGGTTTAGAAATCCAGTTTTCTTTCTTACTGGTATCCGAGGCGCTCTTTTCAGCCTTCAATTACACGAGAGTTCCTATCTCGAAAGTCTGGTATTTATAGATTAATATCAATAGGCTACAAAAACTGCATCTGCTGAGATAGGCGTCTTATTTGTAATATAAAAAATCGCAAGATTCATGCAGTTATATTGTATAAAAAAACAAAGAGAAACATTAGTTGCATTTAAGTTTTACAAACATGAGTATGGTTCTTGTATGGTTCGCTTTTTCACAATACAGACAGTACAGTGCAATATAGACAAATGTATTTGAAACTGTGACATCACGTTTTCCCTTTGTTATTCCGTAAAATACCAAAGCAGGTTAATAAGTCAAATTTACTGTCACGTTTGTCCTTTGATATTCCAATGACTAGACAGTTCATTTTCGTTTTGAAAAGCATCTATTCTAAAAATTATACTGCAAGATGAAATGCAATTTAATTAACCTACTACCAAATCGTCAAACGCTATGTTTGACATTCAACCATGATGGCATCAATGTGTAGCCATGTTATCAGTGCCTATGCATTACTGTCTCTCACTAATTATGGGTTTCCAAGCTAATATTACGCTGTCAGTATTAATTTCTGAATCAAAGTCTAGAATACCTGTCAAATGTTAGAAGTATTCAAATTATATATAATCAAAAAGACGTTTTATGATGCAAGACATATATTCAAAGTACTAGGTTAAAAACAAAATACATATGAAAAGGGAACAAAAAATATAAAATATATATCTTCAATTTCACATGGGCGTTAATGGCTAGACATAATTTTCTTCACTTCTAATGAGTATTTTTACCAAGTTGCATATATATCTAGGTTAAATGTATTCATCGGGAAAAGAAATTGGTTAAAGTAAATGACCAGTTATATAGCTCATCTGACCCAGAGGGTCATGCGATCTATTGCCATCAGTTGGTGTCCGGCGTCGTCTTCGTCGTCGGCGTGAACTTTTTTTTCCAAAGATCTTCTAAAAAAACTGCTGAGTAACATTTACCAATCTTGGCTTGAGCCATCACCTAATCATGGTATCTACATTAAGTTTGTGATTTTTAAGTCCAAAGTCCAACATGGCTACTCTAACCGAAAATAGAACATAAGGGAAAATTACTCTTTTTGCAAAAAGCGTTGCTGATATCAGGTATCTGACATTTAGGTAAAAATGTCAATCTGGATGAGATCTACCCAATCTGCAATTTTGACAAAAATCCGAGAACTCGTGTCGGAGATTTTGCACTTTTTCCTTTAAATATTCGTTTTTTTTTTCCTACTTTAAGTCAATTATATTGTAAATGAAAGGTGAGAGAGATATATTTTAATAGTAAAATAATCAGTCTGAAAAAATCTACATACACTAGCTGGATTTTTTTAAAACAAAATAGGAGTTGTCCTTTGTCGCGGATGTTTCGATTACCATCCTCTAGCTCCATATTTACTGCTGAAGCTAACGCTATTTACTCAGCACTTAAATTTGTAGCTTTATCGCAATCAAATAAATTCATGATTTGTTCCGATTCACTTTCTTGCCTATTGGCAATCGAAAGTCGAAAAACAAAACGCCCAATTATTTTGAAAATAGCCGAATTCTACAAATTAGTCAAAGAAGTCATTTATGTTTGGATCCCTAGTCATGTGGGGATCCATGGAAACACAGTTGCTGACCAGGAAGCCAAGGATGCACTAGATGACGAGATGGCGGATTGTCCAGTACCGTAGACTGACATGAAGCCTTTAATCGTAAAATACATTTTAAAGTTATGGCAGGCCAAATGGGATCTGCAAATAAATAATAAACTGCATAAAATACAGTCAGACGTCGGCAAACAAGTCGGTTCCTGCGGTAAAAACCGTAGGGAACAGGTAGTGTTGATCCGATGTCGTATTGGACATACTAGAACAACACATAGTTTTATCCTCAACAGTGATGATCGACCTGAATGTATTCCATGCAATTGTCCTTATACAATTCAACATGTTTTAATTGAATGTGTAGATGTTGCTGATATCAGGCGTGATTTGTATTCAGCTGATTGTCTTAAAGACCTATTTACAAATATCGCTGGCGACAAAATCGTTCAATTTTTAAAAGCAATCAATTTGTTTAGTATGATTTAAATGGATTTAATTTATAGTTGTAATATTGTAANAGTTAAACTGTCATTTCTCCTATAATGTTTTTTTTTATATTTTTTATATTTTATACTCTGTTTTACTTGTATAAAGCTTTATGGTTTTATATTGATATTTAATATTTATTATAATTGTTCAAATTACTTAACAGTTCTCCCCACAATATAGCTGAAATATTGCTGAAGTTGGCGTAAAACATCAATCAATCAATCAATCGCGGACGTTTCTTGATATTTATGTTTTTTTTAAAAAGAAGTAAAGTTTGAATTGCAAAAATGTTCAGTTAATCAAGGACTTCAATTTCCTGTGGGTTTGCATTTCGTCCAAAATGCCATCCATAGTAGCCCATAGTTTAAAAATGAAGCCTATAAGAAATAAATTCAGATATCTTCTTCTCTGGAACCGCTTATACAATTTTAATATAATTTGAACACAATCGTCCATTGATGTTCGTGATTTTTATGTTGATACCTCATCCAAAATGACCAACAGCGGAAATTGTTTTCAAAGACCTTCTCATAAACTGCTCAATTTTTTTATATAATTTAAACAATATAGTCACTGAGTGGTATATTTGGAAGTCATTTAGCACTACTTGAATCGGTTTTCAGGTGCTCCGTCTACAGAGCTGCGGGGCACATCCTCAAGTGATAGATAAGGGAATGCCTGTCTATGCGGGTTAGTCTAAGCCTGACTGCGAGCCATTGTAGCCAAACTAAAGAGAAAAGCCACGCTCTATTCAGTATAAAGGCCTCCTATTAGGAGAGATAACGCACTGGAAGTCGTATAGAAGGCTAAATTTACAGCCCAACTTATTTTTTCCTTTTTAGTGGCAATCAAAACTCGTCGGTCGGGCTGTCCCTTCCAACTATATTTCTTCTTCTTTTACTAATTTTTTGGCGTGCAAATCCGGGTTATATTATGGTGAAACTCGGACGGGAGGGGAACATTTGCCACCTACTATGTGAAATCCACTCCTCCCATAGTTTTCAACCCAGATCTTTGAAATTGTACAGAATGTCTCTATTTATGTTGAAGATGTG
The DNA here is from genome assembly GCA_002080025.1 of Modiolus philippinarum. Lineage (NCBI taxonomy): Eukaryota > Metazoa > Mollusca > Bivalvia > Mytilida > Modiolidae > Modiolus > Modiolus philippinarum. The sequence continues at coordinate 32,688 of MJUU01064359.1, read as the reverse complement.
CACCTGACTTTATTGATTTATTTCAGACATTTCCGCCATTTTTCTGGACTTTGAAATAAGATATTTTTGGACATTTTAACAGAGGATACCTATTATTAAGTCTCCCAAACGAAGTTGGGAGACTTATTGTGTTTTGTTGCGTTTCTCATTATTTTTCTTCCATCCTTCTTTATTCCGGTCGCAATGAACTTGTCCGAACCAAATCTAAGAGACCAAACCACCTAGAGCTTTGAAACTTTGTAGGATGTTAGCCCCATATATTAAGACGTGCAATCAGTAAAAAGTATTCCTGGAGGGGTCCATTTAGGGTACATTTGGGGGGCTCAAAATGGGAAGGGGTTGTCCAATGTTAACCCTAGGGAAAAATGAAATTTTGAACGTTTTGCACCATATTTCTGACTATATCTCAAAAACTTTTAATACTAGATCATTGAAACTTCATAGGAAAGGTGTGTGTCATGTAAGAAAGAGTTCCATGGTATTGGAAATTTCAAAATAACAACCGTTGCCATGGACACCGTACCAAAAGATGGAAATCTGGTAAAACTGCAGTTTTTATTGATAATAGTATTTTGATTACAGCAATATGTATTACTTAGATTGTTAGGGGAACCCCTGACCAAATTTTTTTGGAAGGGGGTTTAAAATTGATTGTAATGGATGGGGAAATCTCAAAATAACTATGGTTGCCATGGAAACTAGCCAAAAAACTTATAATTTTAATAAAATCGCAATTACTGTTGATAATTGTTAATTGTTGCATTTTTATTACAGCTATATGTATTACTTGGGTAATAAGGGGAACCCTTGCCCAAATTTTTTTTGAAACAAGGTATGACATTGGATGTAAAGGATAAAAGTGCATTTGGTTGCCATGGAAACCAAGCAAGATACCTATAATTTTAAGAAAAACATGTTTCTTCTGCATGTATTAATTTGATTTCAGCAATTTGTATAAACTATATAAGGGGAACCCCTGCCTAAATTATTTTCTTGAGGGAGTCTCGTAATGCCTTTGAAATCCGATATGGGAGTTCGTTTGGGAGACTTGTGTGTTTCGCTTGCGAACACAGTTATCACTTGTTAAAATCGACTCCTTCTACAGTTTCAACCCCTATCTTTGAAACTTTACAAAATGTTTCTATATATATTGAAGATGTGCACTTTTTGGATATATTTTAGAACGTTTTTCCTATTTTTTCAAGACTTTGGAACTTAGTCATTTTTAAAGACATTTCCAACAGGAGGTACCTAGTTTGTGAAATCAACTCCTACAATTTTCAACCTAGACCTTTGAACTACACAAAATGTTTATATGTAAATTGAAGATTTGCACCTGACTGAATGGAATTAACAATGAAGGGATATGGAGTAAATGCAAATGACACAAAATCTCTACAAATACATGGTAAAACACAGCAATGGAACAATGATTTTATTGTTGTTCTTCATCTTGAAGTCACCATGAGGCCTTCTACAATGAGCGTTACTCATACCTCATAGCAAGTTCAAGACGGCCCCTAGCACCGGTTTGAGCGGTATTCATTGCTAATTGCTGAGCAACGCTACATCCATGTCTTTTTCTCCTTTGATCCATGGATGCGGGATCGTCAACAAACATAAACTTAACTGGCAAAGTGTTCTTACAATCGCTGTCATCAATTTCCATTTTAAGATTTTTTTCCTATTTTTCCAGCCTTTGAAACTTAGTCATTTTCTATCGACATTTCCACGAGAGAGTACCTTTTTGAGAAATCAAATCTTCTAACAGTTCTTTTCACAGATTTTTAGCTCATCTGGCAATGCCAGAATGAGCTTTTGCCATCACTTGGCGTCCGTCGTCATCTTTGTTTCAAAAATCTTCTCGTCTGATACCAAACGTGGCCTGGATCATCAGCAGGGTATGTGGTTTAAAAAGTTTGTTCGTTTAGTCCAAGGACAAAACAACATGGCCGCGGTTACTTAAAATAGAACATAGGGGTAGATTGCTGTTTTTGTTAAATAATTCAAAACCCGTATTTAAAATCAATGTTGAAAATGAAGCCTATAAGAAATAAATTCAGAGATCTTCTTTTCTGGAACCGCTTGTACAATTTTAATATAATTTGAACACAATCGTCCATTGATGTTCGTGATTTTTATGTTAATACCTCATCCAAAATGACCAACAGCGGAAATTGTTTTCAGATAGAGGTTAAGTTGAAATTACAAAAATGCTCAGCGTGTCAAGGACTAAATTTTATTGAACTTGGTCTAGTTGTTCGACGTCTTCCAAAAAGGTCACCAGCTGCCTTAGTTTACCATTTGACCCCATTTGAAAACAGTATGGAAGATCTCATTCAGAAAAAACTATTAAGCAATTAAAAGCAACCTTGGTCACAATAGTCTTTAGTTGGCCCTTTGAAAAAAATGTCCTGCAATTCTACATCACATCCAAGATGGCCTTCAGCGGGGAACATAGTTAAACATTGGACCCTATGAAAAAAATAAAAAACTCTGAAATAAGACAGCCAATTTTATCCAAACTTAATCAAAAGAGTCCTTGGGTGGTCCCCTTTAAAAAATATGTCCGGCAAGTCTGCATCACACCGAAGATGGCCGCCAGTGGGGAACATTGTTTAACATTGGACCCTTTTGGAAAATATTCAAAGATCTTCTCTGAAACAAAGCCAATTTTATAATAAAATAAAATGGTTTAGTTGGCCACGATTAAAAGGTAAAAAACACAGAATGTACAAATTAAAAAACACATTAAAATGACAAAAATGGAAAGAGAGGAAGGGAAAACTGCCCAACGTTTCGGCCTATATGGCCTTCGACTAGGGACTACCGGGCTAAATACGGAAGAGATGGATATGACGATAGAAGGCATACACTTGTGGCCATCGCACAACATATTTATATTTTTATAACTTGTGGCCAACGCACAACATATTTATATTTTTATAACTTGTGGCCATCACAAAACATATTTATATTTTTTCAATTTTATAATATGCAGAATCTAAATTAACAGCATCTTCGGTATTATATTTTTCATCCAAACATAGTAACAAGAGTCTTTGGGTGGTCCCCTTTAAATAATATGGCTGGCAAGTCCGCACTTCATTGAAGATGGCTGCCGGTTGGAAACTTAGTTTAACATTGTACCATATTAGAAAACACATTCAGAAATCTCCTCTGACAATACTAGGACAATTGGAACCATTTTAATCACAGTAGTCCTTAGTTAGCCCCGTTTGAAAATTGTGTTTGCATCACATCCAAGATGACCGCCAGCGGGCTACATAGTTTAAACATGGACCAGGACCAGATTGGAAAGCAGTCACAGTGATTTCTGGTTTGTGATTCAAAAAGGGTGACCAGTAACTCTTTACCATGTCCAAACTGGTTAGCATCAGAAAATAGAGTTCAACTTTGAAGCAATTAACATCAAGGTAAAAATGAGGTCCTTTATTATTTAGGTTATTTGGACTGACTATGTTACTAATGCCCCAGCTGAGCGATACAGACCATTGAGAGTCTCTTCTTGTTACTTCATAGATTGTTGCTGTATATATTGAAGTTGTGAATCTTACTTCATGGAGTTATTTTGACGAACTTTTCCAATTTTTCCGAACTTCAGAACTATTCCTTTCTTATTGGTATTTTCAAAAGGTTACCTATTTTGTGAAATAAACTCCTACGGTTTTCAGTCCCGCATCTTTGAAACATGTGCACTTGACATCTTTGAATTGGTTAAGTTTTTTTACCTGTTTTGTCGGACTTTGGAACTCTGTAATTTTTATTGACATTTTCAAAAGAGTTCACCTGAACTATGAAATTAAGTCCTACGACATTTTTCTACCCAGATCGTTGAAATTCAAACGCAGACATATTTACATTAAAGTTCTATTATGAGGAACCTATACCACACCACTTTACAACTGGAAGTACCAAAACGCAACCCGGCCATTTGAGTCTTTTACCCATTGTTTTAATTGATTTGCTTAATCTTGTGTTGATATAGCTGAAATATTGCTCATTGGACGTTAAGCGTATCAACCAATCTTTGATAATATTCCAGGTGTTTTAAACCAGTAGCCAAATGAGCATTACAGACTCATGTGAGTCTGTTTTTTCTCGTTACTTAAGATAAGCTTTCTGTGTTGTCGTTTCTAGCTAGGATGATTGCAAAATAGGGGTCAAAAATCTATTTTATGTATTTCTCTATTGATCAGATACGAGGACATAAAGAAATGATGAAATGGTATTTGTATCACCAAAGAAAAAAATCCATATTTTCTAATAGGGGATGGCGTACAAGACAAGGAATGCTTATTAATATAGAGAATCGTTTTTTTATAACTGTAGGAACGAGTAAAAGCTATGATATCCTAGAATTTCAGAAAGGAGTATTTTCTTTCACTTTATCATTTCCTTAAAAATGTTTCCTATGCAATGTCTTCTATACTTTCCAAGAAAATTTTAATTGTAAACCAATTTCTGATTAGGAAACCAAATCAAAACAAGACATCATCATGCTGGTAGATCTGAACATGATTAGTCAGCTCACAGCATGTCGTCTGTTGAAATAAAGCGGTAATGTTATCATTTGTCAACCGACATTAATGTTGATTACCGTGTATATATAAGAAATAACAAACTATAAAGTATTTATATCAGTTTATAATATTGTATTAACGAAAACGTATAGGATTGCTGTAACGGGTCTTTATTGCAGAAAAAGGAATAATATTTTTATGAAAAAGAAAGGAAATGGGGTAATTGTCAAAGAGACAACATCCCATATCCAGGTTAAAACGACCCAAAACAAAGCATCTAGGTCGTACGGTCTTCAACACAGTGAGGAACCTCACTCCATATAGCAAGCCCTAAATGGCCCCAAAAAGGTAAAAAAAGTGAATAAATCAATGGAAACAAACCACATCCAATAACCCAAATATCAAGAAACTAAAATTTTATATAAATTTTATATATTTCACGAAAATGCATCGCCAAGCAAAGCAAGGATTGCAGAAATATAGTGCTGATCAAAATGTTTAACCACTTAGATGAAAAAAAATGAAAAATTGCGATTGTCTTTTTGTCGGTTATCAGAACACTTTGTCCGTTTATTTTATGTCTGGTGACTATCTAGCATTCATGAGTAAACTACAATATGAATGTAGCATTGTTCAACATGCAATAAATTCTGCTCAAACTGGTGCTAGAGTCCGTCTTGACTTAACTATGAGGTAGAATGTAGCATTGTTCAACATGCAATAAATTCCGCTCAAACTGGTGCTAGAGTCCGTCTTGACTTAACTATGAGGTATGAGCAAAACTCATTGTTGAAGGCATCATAGCGAGTTGAAGATGAAAAGCAATAATATAAGCTTTGCTTTATTTCTTAGAGATTTACCATGTATAGGGCCTGTAAGTCTCGTACAATTTTGGATCTTCCGGGATCAAAAATTGTACCCGGAAGTTACATTTTAAACAAAGATATATGACGTTTCAAACAAAAATTTGAACGTCACAATCCTATGACGTAATGTTTTGGCGGCAAACGTTTTCGAATTGCCTGTTTATCGTTTATTCTCGTGAGTACCATGACGAGACTTACAGACCCTATGGGTGAAATGTCTTGATCTCCTGTCCATATCCTTTTATTGTAAATCTATAGGGTCTTTTGTTAATCCTTTTGGAATATGTAGAAGGATGGTAGAGATGATTGTAATGAAATAGGTGCCTGTGGTTTTAAGATAAAAACTCCAAAGAAAACACAAATATAATGTAGGTTAGATGAAGTTTCATTTGAAAGTGGATGCCTTAATGTTGTCCTCTTACACACAAGCGATTCATATAAAATTCAATTGTAAAATCTATGCACAGTGGTTTTTGAAATGTTCCACCTCTCTGCAGTTTGGTGTAGTTAGCCGGCAGTTGCTGTCAATAACAACCCGCACTTTCCTTTTCGATGGCAATCTGTAAAATGTCTCTTCCCTCTGAAAATCTTTTATGCCAATTGAATACTAATATGATAAACAATAACTGGCATTTTCCTCTTTTCCGTAAATGTCTAATTTTTGTCCCCCGTCGCAACTGGACGGAGGGACATAGAAATGGTCTGCGTCCGTGTGTCACGTTTTTTGCGCAACTCCCCAGAAACCGGCGGTCGGATCATCCAAATTTTACAGATTTTTAGTCACCATTAGTTCTAGATCATATCACATTGCCATTTTGATTCGTCAAATTTTGTGGGAGTTATGGGACTTTGATTATTTCCTGAATGTAATACAATGGCAAATCTTGTGGACGCAACTCCTCAGAAACAGCCAGTAAGAATTCATTTAGATTTTACATTATTTTTAGTCACCATTAGTACTAGATCATATTGCATCACCATTTTGATTCGTCAAAATTTCTTTGAGTTATGGGACTTTGATATACAATGGCAAATTCCTCAGAAACCGCTGTAAAGAATTCATTCAAATTTTACAGTATTGTTAGTCACCATTAGTACTAGATCATATCGCATAACCATTTTGATTTGTCAAATTTTGTGGGAGTTATGGGACTTTGATTATTTCCTCATTGTTATACAATGGCAAATCTTGTGAACGCAACTCCTCAGAAACCGCTGATCAGAATTCATTCAAATTTTACAGAATTGTTATTCACCATTAGTACTAGATCATATTGTATCACCATGTTGATTTGACAAATTTTACATGAGTAATGGGACTTTATCGACTTAATGCATGCTACAGCTTACGAACACTTTGTGGGCGCAAGTCCTTGGAAACCAATTAACGGATTATGCTGAAATTTTGTTTGAACATATGTACTTGATCATATTATGCCGCCATTTTGAGTCAACAAATTTTACGGGAGTAATGGGACTTTATCGACTTAATGCATACTACAACATAGGAAGACTTTGTGGAAGCATCTCTTCAAAATCCAATTAAGGGATTTTGCTAAAATTTTTCTTGGCTGTTTGCCACCTAATGCAGTTGATCATATTCTGCCGCCATTTTGATTTGCAAAGTTTTACATGAGTTATTGGACATTATCGACTTTACTGCAGCGGCGGGGGACATAGCTACGCATAGCAATCTTGTCTGCTAAGGGCGATTCTTCTTTTCTATATTCCGTGCTGAGTTTCTGGGTTTTTTTTTTTAATATTTGATGAACTAAACTTGATCACAATAGTCCTTGGGGATCTCCTTCAAGTTTGTGTTTGATAGGTCTGCTTCAAATCTGAGATGGCCACAAGTGGGGAACATAGATTAACATTAGGAAGAGTTTCAAATGCTATTCAGATCTCTGATACTATTTTCTATGTCAGCTATGGTTCAAGTGAGATATATATGATCCTGAGAGCATTTCTATACATTTTTGGCCAGGTAGAAGAGGGTAATGATTTTAATGCATACCCAAGAGAGCAAAATTATGTAATGCAGAATAGATTAAGTTTTAGTTTAAAAAATGCCTTAATATTTCTCATTCTGACTGTTCATATAATTTTAAAAAAAACTTATTTGAAAAGGCTTACCCCTCAAAAACGTTACTAATAATTCGAACCTTTCAAATGATCCCAAGAATAAACAAAACACATTCTTGGCACAAACTTGTATACTCATATGTAAAATAAAGATAACCTCTGAAACAATGCATGTGCTCCATATTAAACAGGAAGAAAATGTACATTTTAGTAAAATTTGCATAGGAACTATAGTCGAAAGGCTCTCAAGCGCGTGTATCACTCACCTGGGCCATAATAAAGGGTCTCATTTTCAAGTATGTTAATAAATCTTTGTGTTATTTGCTTCAAATGTGAACTATATTCTCTGATGGCATTTTAGATATAATGAAGCTTTTACATGTTAGTTCTTTTTGAGGGGAGCGACTTAGAACTAGTTCTTTTTAAGGGGAGCGACTAAGAAGTAGTTCTTTTTAAGGGGACCGACTAAGAACTACAATGTAGTATGAATAAGTTATAATTGACCTAGTAGTTTCAAAAGAAGTCTTTAAATGTTTTTATAAGGTCAAATATTCCCCACTGTTGGCTATCTAGGATGTGGTGCAGTCTTGCAGTCTTGAAAAAAAATAAAATAAACGGGAACAACTCAGGGCTGTTGTGACCACGTTTGGATCCAAATTTAAATTTGACATCTATTTCAATTTGAGGTTTTGGATTTTCTTCAAAATTGGCAGGGATGTAGATCTTGTTATGCTGAACATTTCTGCAATTTAAACTTAATATCTGTTTTAATTTATTTGAAAATCTTACCGAAGAGGGCAATTTGTCTAAAATGGGCAATAGGATTTTCTTCGAAATTGCAGGATTGGTAGATCTCATCATGCTGAATATTTTTACTTTATTGGGTTTTTGATAGCTATTATAGTTTTTCAACAAAAACTGCAGTTTACCCCAACTCTCTATATGTTGTCATGTTGATTGACCTTAGACAAAGAAAGTAACAAATTTAAATACTAATATTGATGATTCAGTTCAAGGTTTGTTCCATTTGCCTCATTTGTTTCACAATGAAGTGAGCTGACGACAACTGATGACAAGAGCTCAACCTGGCATAGCCCGTAGGCTAAAAGGAAGGGACCATTGTGTTTGAAATCAAGTTCTGTTTCAGAATTTATTCAGCAATATATTGATTATATGCTAAAGTAAAATGGGTTATGCTAAATTGTTTTGTACGAGCAAACCTTTAAGATGCTTTAGCGTATAAAAAGTATAATTGTTGTCATACTGCATTCAGAACACATACCCCACGCTCCCCAGGTAGTGATTATAGATGAATGCCGGGTTGTCAGGTCAAAATACAGAAAGCCCGGTTGCACCGCAAACGATTGTACACAAACTGAGTGGAGAAAAGCCATGCTATATACATTGAAATGAACCATTAAATGTTAAAAAAGAGCATGTTCGCTCTAGGCAGTTTATGAAGCTAATTTTCCTGTCCCACCCCTCTTCAATTCTTACACGCTAGCTATCAAAAAGCTATCGTTGATTAGTTTGTGCCATTCTCTTTATTTCCCTCTTCTTTCAATTGTTTGAACTTAGTCTCGTCTGATTTATAGCTGTATATTAATCACATAAAGTAAAATTATCCTTTTTAAGCAATCAGCAAAGATTCATACTTCCAGTCATACCCAGTTTGTTCTTTATTCTTTTTTTTTTGACCATAGACACTGGAAGATGACAATTGATAAAATGTCTGAAATTCACTCATCTTATTCTTTTGATTATGATTTTTCCTTAGTGGTTTACTCCACACGTCTCTTAAATTTTACTTAATATCTATGACGGTTTATGGTCTATTATAGAAGCAATTTTATTAGAGTTAGTAGGATCGTTGAGTGAGGATTAGCTTTAAGTGCAAGAAGAAAATAACAAGACTGATTAATGAGAGAAAATGGCCGTAATAAACGTATTTTTGTTGTGATATATCTCACAGAGTTCTCTAAGTACTGTTGTCAAGAGTAATTTCACGTCGTCATCATGTTGACAAATTCTTGTTAGATCAATTTAGCTTCGTAATTGAAATTTTATCTTATTCAAAGTATTTTTGTTACATATAATTATCGATACATTACTGAAAAAAAAATCTTTGTCGAATAATATTCTAGGCGACGTTAAAGAGAAGTAACAGAAAACTTGTTTGGATTCAATTATAGTTGTTTTTGTAGTTATTAGACCAATTAACTTGAATTCTCGAATTTTCTGTATTAGCAGGAATCACGGTCTTGTCCTACAGCCCAAAATAGAAACGTTTGAAACCCATACAATGTGGGTTTATTAAAACTTGACCATTGAAAGGGAAAATTGCTATGATACAATTTATGCGACAAGTAAAAAAGGCAATTATCTTTTAATTCCGTCTGAAAATTTTTGTAAAATTTATTTCTGAAAACTGGACAAGACTGATCAAAATTCAAAATATCAATCTGTGTCTATAAATATACTTGAAAAGAGTACCGTTAATCCGATTAAAATTCGCCACGTAAGCAAATATAAAAAATCATTTAAATTTTCGTCGTTCTAAATGGTTTTTGCGTTAATAACAAAATACCGAAGTTACTGTGAATTTAGTTTCTGCATACGAGGAATAAAAATTAATTTAAAACATAATAAATAAAATAAACTTTAACAAAAATGAAATCAAGACAATTTTCAAAAGATAAATAAACTTTCAAGAAGACTGCAAAATATAAATGCAGATACTTATTCCATATTGCACAAGAATACATCGATAATACGCTTTACCCACATTGACCAATCAATTAATGTAAACATTTGCTTATTGACAATCGTAAATTTATGTTTTGTCCTTGCTTAATAGGAACGATTGGACGCAGGATGATGTAAACACTACTAGTATATCTTACAATTCCAAACCAAGCAGTTTGTCCTCCGACGTCTTTTATATAGAAACATTAATATTTAAATAGTACAAATAATCTTCACGAGTTTTAAAACTACATGTAGTATTGTTTCTTGTCCATTTTTTTGTGATGTAAATTACTGTTGATAAGTATTATTGAATCAATACCATAAATTGTTAGAGTGTCAACATCTGTTTATAAAATTAATTTGTACTTGTATTATTTTGAGAGCGCCAAAATATCACTATTTAAAAGTGGACAAAAAACATCCAATTTGATGTATATCAAGATACCCTTTATTTTTCTCACCTTTGTCCCTATCGTAGATGAACCATAATAATTACTTTCAAGAAAAACTCACCTTATATCATTAAATCAGTTACGTTCGGCCCTTTTATTCTGATAGAAAAGGTAAGATAACATTGCAGCGATATTTAATACTGATGACGTAGTTAAAGGAGTATGGGAGTCAGATTTCAGAAGCATTCGATGTCCTCGGGTTTTATCCATTCAAACAGGGTTAAAATTATTTTGCACATACTATAGTATATCATATTTTCTTGGTTAAAGGTCACTTTAAAATGCATGAAATAGACAATGTATAAAATTTTATAAATTTACAATTATATTTTCACATATTAACAGCTAATTGAAATTGAAGGAAAACTCTAATAGAGAGAACTGTTTCCCGCCAACATTTTGGCGTCTTATACCTCAAAAACTCTAACATGGATTTTCAAAAATTTTTGCTCATGTTGTTTTATTAGCAAAGTTCTTCAAAACGAAAGGTCAGCATTTAAATTGTAATGACAAAATTTAAACCGACCTTCAGTTTAATTCTAAATAATGTTTTAACCACTTATCAGATCCAGAAGATGTGTTGCCAAATATTGATACAGAGAAAGCCTTATTGAAGCTTATGAATGTTGTACGTAGGATAATGACAACAACACAGACACCACTGTATTCATAATTGATACCGAGACTGAAAATGAACAATCAATTTTAGAGATGAATAAAGAGGAAGTTGTTTCTAGCATCCCTTGACATTGAACCTGCTATATCCTTGACCATTGAACCATCTCTGTGAATTGAAACTGATATCTATGTTGTCTCTGATTCAGACTTTGTTTCTTGTACATTGTATCAACCTTTCCAGGCATTGCAAATAAGCAACTTTGTAAATGAAAATCCTGCTTTATACAGAACCAGAATTGCTGACAATTTGATTTTAAACTTATTTTATTCAATGAAGAAAAGGATTGGGCAACAGGCAAAGCCTATACAAGCCCTCCCCTAAATACATGCACAAGGTATACAATACAAATAACAAAACATAAATACAAGCAAAATGACAAGCATAAACACTAGTGAGGCTCCTCATGGACGTACCAAGAAATAAATTTGCAAGTAATCTTTAATTATTCAGCACTTTCAATCAATAATTAATTACATGTAGTGAAAGAAAGGGTAATTTAAATATGTTTCTACATAATATGGTACACAAACAGTCAAAAAGGAGTCTAAGAATCAAAAACACCTGTTATTAAAATAATAAGCATTAAATAATTATAAAGCCCTAATTAGCAGGTAGTTAGAAGTCCATGAGCAGGCTCACCAGTTTCTCTTCACATAAATCATTATTTCACAAAAGAAAAGAATACCTTCAAACATGCAGTGACACCATGATTAAAGAACATGAATATTTTTTTTGATAACAAAAGAATAAAAAAATGAAAAGAAATACTATGCTTAGGGTAAGCAAGTTTATCATGGAAGATAAACAAAACGACAACTTGTGTTCAAGTCAATAGAATATGTTCTGTTACCATGTAGGAGGAAATCCACAGTGATGTTATCTATATCTACAGCATTATCATTTAGTAAATAATAACTTAATACCGAAGTTACTGTGAATTTTGTTTCTGCATATGCGCATTTCGACAACTTATGTCTCTTCAGTGCAGATAAAATTGCCGAATTGAGTGACACATAATAAAACGTTGTTCAGTATATTTTGGACAATTCATAAAATAGTGGTAATTGTCCTCATATTCGTTATTACAATTGGACATATTGTATCTTCTGAGAGAAAGTGACTATGTAAATGAGCCTTTAAGTTACTGGCCTCATTTCGAAGTTGGCAATGTAAAATATTTTCGCCCCACTGACTATTTACATTAAAACAAAACATATCCTTTTTGTATTGAATATTTGGGGGAGCTATTATCTCACATAATCTATCAGTAGGTAATTCTAATATTGTGCAAGTTAACATCAAAATTTTTCACATTTTTGTACCTGTTATAACATGTACAGTCAAAATTTGTACATGTTATAACTTGTATCTTTCGGTCATACAGGTTATGACATGTATGGAAATTTTGTACATTTTATAACATGTACAAAATTGCACCTTGAACACAACAGATACATTGTATATGGTCTATTATGGGCGGAATTTGATTAGAGTTAGGTGGATCATTGAGTTGGCATTAACTTATAGTGCCAGAAGAAAATAACAAGGCTAACTAATGCGAGAAAATAGCTGTATAAAATGTGTTTTTCTTATGATATATCGCATAGAGTTCTTTAAGTACTGTTGACAAGTATAATTTCACGTCGTCATCATGTTGACAAATTCTTTTAGGATCGATCTAGCCTGATAATTGAAACTTTATCTTATTCAAAGTACTTTTGTTTCATATAATTATCGATACATTACTGATAAAAAAAAATGTTTGTCGGATAATATTCCGGGCGACGTTAAAGAGAATTTACAGAAAACTTGTTCGGATTCAATAATAGTTTTTTTTGTAGTTGATTAGACAAATTAACTTGAATTCTCAAATTTTCTGTATTTGCTGGAATTTCGGTTAACACGTCTTGTCCTAGAGCCCAAAATAGAAAGCGCGAAACATATACAATGTTGGATTATTAAAACTTGACCACTGAAAAGGATAAATGCTCTGATACAATTCATGCAACACGTAAAAATGGCAATGATCTCTTAACACCAGCAGTGAATTTGCAATATATTTCCACCTTATATAATACATGTAATGCTGGCTTTTGATTGGTTCACATGTATTGAATATTTAAAAAAATATACGATTTTCTCCTCTGTTACATCAATGTCGTGGTATTTGCCACCACAGCATTGCATTCTTTAAAAATGCAACGTTCTTAAAATAGCATCATTTCTAAATAACAAATCCTGATTATTTTTTTTTATTTAAAATATATTATTCAGACTCCAATGTCAGGGATGGCAATCGCGTGACAAACGTCGGATACAGTAAGCATTACACTGCTCCAACTTTGGATTTGTACTTTATGGAGAATGAAAGGATATGGAGTAAATGCACATGAGACAAAGTCTCTACTAAAACATGGTAAAATCAAGAAGTCTGTATTCCGTAAACATATAAGAATTTAATATAATTCCTTAGAAGAGAGTAAATTACAAAAAAGTCATATTTTCACTGTCAAGATGTTTACTGTATCCGACTTTAGTCCCGTGATTGTCACCCTTGAAGTTTGAATCAAAATTAAATGGACAATCTCAAAAGTATGCACCAATTTAACTTTTCATAGTGATGAAATGTGTATTCGATGTCAATTTCAACTTGAAATGACGATGAATGGTGTAGCATTAATATAAAGTTCTGATTGCGGAACTGATTTTAAAAACTTTCATTAATGTTTATCCGTATTGTTGAAATACAGAGAATCTTTCAAAACCAATAAAACCAATCATATGTCAATTGTTGTTTTTGTCACATAGAAAAAACTATTAGCGGAGGTTTTTTGTATTTAACAAATTGTTCATTTTGACAATCTCTATCGATAGTTGCATTTTATATTGATTTAGTGAAATATACTTATACCAGAATATACTTATATTATATTGAATAAAGATTCCACGTACTAGTACGTCCCATCGAAAAATCAGGTGACCAGCGTAAAAACACCAAGTGATGCGCAGTCACCTGACCCCGGATTTACACAGGTAAAACAGGTAAGAATCAGTTTAATTTTTGATTGGTAGGACGTTCTCATCGCTCTTATTTGTATTTTCAACATTATTGGTTGTTACCTTTACTAACCTTCGTGGTTAGACAAGTGTATTCTTCTCTACCATGGAAGAAAACTCGGATGTCAACAATAGTTCAGTTGAAAATGGCGGGCACCGACGCCATCATACTCAGCGGGAACTTCAACTTCTAGAACAAGAGACCTAAGAGAATATCTTAAAAGGCTACAATGCAAGCCGAGTTTGATGAAAAATTGAAAAAAACATGGAGGACAGTTTCAACAGTAAATTTGATAAGTTGTTTGAACTGTACTCAGGTCCGAATAGGGAACAACAGCCCAGATCTGACCTGTCTAATTCTGTGGGTAACATCCCAGTAGGAGAGTGTAGGCTACAGGATATTTCTGAGGATAACGGCCTTTTCAGAGCGCGTAGACCTATATTATCTTTAGATCCCAATTTGGACCATGATCTGGGGTCGCCTAGGATTAATAATATATAGTTTGACGTTAGGTCAGAATATCGTTACATATCGGTAATCAAGAAAGAAATGAGTTTGAGATTCGTTTGGACCCTGAGAGTGACAGTTCAGGGGAAAAATCTCCACATCTTCACATTGAAAACAGTTTAAAGAACCGTAAATCAGATCGGTTTACTAAACATGTAGTTCAAACCTTAGTACCAAATGTAGAGTCACATAAAGAAGTTATTTCAGGTACGGATAAGGTAAACGTACCTCTTTGAGGAAGATTTTAATAAACAGAAATCAACAGGTGGGTTGATACTTGATTGACATACTAGAAACTACATGGCGTAGGCAGTACCCTGATAGAATTTCAGCATTTGAAGAAGAGTAGAAGACTTCCTTTCCTATTCATGATAATGCAGTAGAATTTTTTAAGGTTCGCACATGACATTTTTGAGATTACGATGAAACAGACTCATGGTCTTAAAGCTTTCAAAAACTGGGATACGTATAGACAACTATATACTCAATCTTTCAAGCAGATTGAAATAATAGGTTTTCACCGCCAACTTAGTGCACGCATGAACATGATATCTATGTTATATATGCAACAGGCTTTAGGTAACCCTGCTCAGAATGTTGAAAGGAGAGATTTTACTCGGGACAGTCTGAGTGAGAGTATTAAAGACATTTTTACAATATCAACAAAATCTTTAGATCAGGCAGGACATACAGGAGCGTTTTTCCATCTTGTACGCAGGAAAGCAGCTGCTCAAGATTCAGGTCTGGTAAACTTAAAAAGCATGAGGTCAAAATGTCAGTATTTCCCTCTGACTAATGAGGGCTTATTTGGAAGTGCTCTGGAAACAAGTCTTGAAAGAAAAAAAAGAGCAAAAGGAACAGTTGACCGAACTGTTACCAGGTTTAATTCACAGAGCAATAGAGAAAGAGAAAATGGAGCTATGATACTAATGAGTATCCAACTAAGGTAGCAAAACAAGGCTCTGAACAGACAACAAGAATTGTTGTGAGTGGCAACAATAAATCAATCTCTAATACTAATAACCTTAGTTTTCTGGATTTTCCAAAAACAGGAAAACAGTTCTTCCCCAGAAGGACAAGGAAAAGCCTGTTCCCAAAGCTTCTGAGTGTAGTAAGAGAGAAGGCAACAAGACCAGCATGGCCAGCACAAAGTCTTCATTGGGTTCTTTTCGGATCCCCAAGAGACGAGATAGCTGACTCACAAGTAAGTCTTTAATGTTTCCAAAGATACTGTGGGGAGGGATCGGTTAATTCATTTTCTTCACAATTGGAAACAAATAACCTCAGATCGCTGGATTCTTTCTATCATAGAAATGGGTTTCAAGTTGGAGTTTCTAGAAAATAACTTTATTTTCGGGGAGAAAGAGGACAAGGACTCCGAAATTTTTCAAAAAGAAATCGCTTCGTTAAAGGAAAAAGACGTTGTCTCCTTGACATTTACCCCATTTCCTTTCTTTTTCATTTAAAGTTAAATTGTGTAATTTTGTGCTTTGTTCCTTCGATATTCTACTGCCGTTGTTAACTTACTAGAAAACAGACACGACACACAAAGGCTTAATAAATTTCCTGACTTGGGACAGGCCTAAACCTGCTGCGGCGGAGTTAAACTAGTTTTATTGGGCCCAAAACCTTACCCCTATAGCCAATGTGATAAATCAAAAAACAATGGTAACAAAAAACATTGAAATTCAGTTAGTAACAGGACTGAGTCAATTGTGAAAAAGGAAACTGAAAGAACTAAATATACGGAAATAAACATGAACTGTTTGTTTGGGTTCTAGTGTTGCTGATGAGGAATTAATTTCCGAAATGGCCATACAGCTCATTAAAATTATTGCAGTTGGAGTTAACATATGTGTAACGATCTCATGTTCATTTACTCCATATCCTTTCGTAAAATATGAAATCACAAAAGACTATTAGCAGTTAACTGACATGCCAGCTCAAGTCCCATAACCAACTGACAAATAAAGTTGTGGACCCTCAGTATACAGCTTCCACCAAGATCACTTCACATGAGGAGTTTAGCATATTGATTTCATGCATATACCAGAATAAATGACCCGTGTCCATGCAATACTGATTTTAGAAATTTAGAATGTGTTTAGTTAAGATGAAAGACCCTATCAAAAATCAATGTTAATACCAAAGAAGGCCATACGTAATGACTTTACAAAAGTACCGTACTTATAACCCTTATGAATTAGACGATTTAAAGGTTTTATAAGTTTGTTAGGCGAGTTTAAGTATTTTTCCTCTTATGTAAAACATTACCGTAAAATAAGGGATGTGAAATACCAGCCTTGATTAGATATTTACAGGTTGCATTGTATTTATGAACTAAGCATGTCCTGCCCCGCTAGCGACATCCATCAGACTATCAGTGAGACAATCACACTATCAGTGAGACATCTATTGTTTTGAGAGATCTGTTTGGTAGCGGATTGGTAAATGACATTTTTGTTTTGAGAGATCTGTTTGGTAGCGGATTGGTAAATGACATTTTCTAACCCTTCGACAAAACCAATTAATTCATATTAAAAAATTAATACATTTCATTAGTTTATTGAATTTAATCACAACATAACACATATTGTTTTTCAATTTAAGTTATAAAGTTTGATATGGCCATATTTTTGTTTCGAATGACGCATGCGTTGGATCTTTACTTCCGAGACGAAAACACTAAAACGCGAAAACGCAAAAAGGCGAAAAATCAAAAAGACGAGAACGCGAAAATGCGAAAACGTGAAAAAAAACTTGAAAACATGAAGTGAAATTCAATCAGCGTTTTCGTGGTTTTGTTTTCACGTTTTCGTCTTCTCGATTTGGCGTTTTCGCTCTGTGGAAAGTGAAAGGAGAAAAGGCATAAACGCGAAATGACCGCATCGTGCCACCATATGGATGCCTTCTTCCAGACGTAGGACATGTAAAGGGCAGATGTTTTTTGAATGACGTTGGACAAACTAGCACATCCTTCATGTATAATTCGGCATGTGCAAACATTTCAGGCGAATTTTTATCACAGCGAATGGCAACAATTTTTTTAAAAAATTTTGACAACTTTCAAAATTTCCTTAGAAAACAGAAGTTTTCCATTTCAATCATTCACAACAAAATTAACAGCAAATCGTAAATTGGCTGTTTTTTTTTAATTTTGTTTATTACTGTGTATTTTAGCATCGAGTCGAGCTTTGCATAACATCTATTTTTTGTCTCTATTTGCTACGTCCTGATCAGTTCTCGCAATGAGAAAAATAAAGTGGTGTTTGAAAAAATGTTTTTTTTTTCTCACATAACAGCAAGAACTGGGTCTGGATAAAATTATTTCAGTTTTCACTTGTGTGTTACTGTCTTGCGGTGGTTGCTAGCAAATAATTATGTGAACTTTTACTTTGCCTTCAACATTCTTCCAACTGAATGCATCAATCTTCATCATTTAAATCCCTTTTATCAAGAAAAAAAAATAGTCGAACGTTTTGATACATTTGATACAAAATTTGGATTTTGCCTGTCACGTCGTTAATGCTTGATATGGGACAAGGAGTGTCTGAAAATGTGTGATCGAAATCATCCTATTTAAATTCTATGGTAACAGATTTTCCGGAATATCATATAACCGAGAAATGATTCTCAGACATCCAATCGTTAGTTAGTTTGCTAACAAGACGCACATTATTGACATTTGAAACAATTGGTTTATGGGAATGTGTTGCGAAATATACATCTTGATGAAATAAGCATTAACAGCTTTGATCGTTATATGACAACAGGTAAGAAATGTTTATTGTACATATAATAGTAAATTCTTATAACTATTACGTATTCATGTCAAATTATAACATCTCGATAGGAATTTTGAAAAGACAATCTGGGTTAACTATCCATACATTCATCTGTTAATTATTTTTTAAGCAAATATTTATAGAGTAACTCTTTTATTTTCATGAGAGTCAATATTCATGGTAGTTGCAATCGTTGCAATACTACCGCCGAATATTTTTAAAAGTTCCCATTACATAACGTTTAAGAACTCTTTAACAATGATAGATCGGTAACTCGTTCATGCTACATTATTGTATCCGAAAATTTGCTGGTCAACGGCAAGCACTTGCTTCGAACATATCTTTCTTATACAATGATTGTAGGCCTTAGTAACTCCTTATTAGGTATCGTTATCTCGGTTTTTAATATTCGGATCTGTGCCCCTATCTATTCAATATATACATATCGAAATGACCTCATTACGACTGTGGTGTAGGAAATAGTTCGGTATATGGAGCCTTTTCTACAGTTTTATACACTTTAGATCAATTATCTGAATGCAAGCTCGACGATTTAGGTAACTCTTGTATGTCAATTCTAATAAATATATAAGATACACAGAACATAATGATGATAATGGAGTAAAGTCAATTAAAATCTATTACTTTGGGGTTTCTTACTTAGTCCGTGCATATATCCCTTTGAGATCTATACCATGCAAGGACGTATATCTAAATATACGTCCATGTCTATACCAAGAACTATGAATAAAAAAGACCGAATAGCTTGATATAT
>MJUU01064359.1:0-13006 GCA_002080025.1 Modiolus philippinarum | reverse complement strand
GTCCGTCGTCTGTCAGCATTTTGAACATCTCCGAATGAACGGAAGCAAACTGATCAAAATATTTTTAAAAAGGTGTATGTTAGTCATTGTTATACGAAGAAACTTCTGAAACAAACGAAGATAAACAACGCACACACAATCTAAAAACATAGGCTAGATTAGGTGCACCTGTATAGTTAGCTTCTTATAAGACACGTGATGAACATATAAAGTCAAATTCAGTAAAGGAAAAATAAATCGAGTTGTGAAGGGAAAGATCTGTTGTCAACTGGGAAACAGACATCTTATAGCGGTCAACAATGTTTTGATGTCGATCGTAAAACTTCTGCAGTGATGACTTCAAGTTATGGACAACATACCTTTGTTCAAGTAGCCTATTTATGAGAAACAACTCGTGTCAAGGTAGTCAGTGTATGGACCACAGGCCCCTTGGTAGTCTACTGGCGTTGTTGGCCATTGGTACATAGAAAAGAGAAGTCGACTATTGAAAAATTGAAGTCCTGGCGTTTGGAATACGGCCTAGATTTAAGTGTACCCTTGTTGTCAATTTTAAAATGAATGTCAAGGAATTAAGCCGATTTTAAAGTATCCTTTAGTTTCGATTTCCTTTGGATACGTCATTATGAAGATCAAAACTAAAGCGAGGGTTGTTTCGTGGCAGAATGTCTATAACAGAAGCTAAAGTAAAAGGATTGGGTTAGTTTTTTTATTTTATTTTGAAGAAGCCGTTCTTTGAATTCACCCTTATAGGAGTGGAGACAAAGAGGTGCACAAATTATGCCTATTGGAATTTCGATAGTCTATTGAAAACAAGTCTACCTATAACAATGTAAATGTATCTTCGTTCACCATTTCTACGGGAGAAATCAATTAAACTATGAAATCAATTCGTTGTAATTTATAGCAATATTTTATTTAATTTGCGCATTTTAAGGGTTAATTTCAACAGTTTTACATATTAAACATATTTTATAGAAGTATTCATCTACAAAGCATTTTACCTTTTATTTTTTATTAATTTTTGCGAATGAATAAAAGGAGCATTCTACTGTTACTGTAAAAGTTTTATTGTCATTTTTAAATATCTATGGTGACCTCAAGATGAAGAGCAATTAAACGTTGCTCCATTTGCTATATTTTACCATTCATTTCAACTTAACCTTACAATGAAGTAGGAGTGTTTGCTCTTTGTTGAAGGCCTCATGGTGACTTCAAGATGAAGAATTATTATTATTAACTATGAAAGCGTTGTTCCATTTGCATAATTTTACCATGGATTTACAGGGATTTCGACCCATGTACATTTACTCCATATCCATTAATTTGTTCATTTCATCCCATGTACATTTTCTCCTCTATTTCTTCGATATGTTGAAAATTCAGCATATTGTTTGCCTTTTCGACAAACATGTACATGTAGTTTTAAATAAACAATAAGAATTCATAACATTGAAATTTGAACCAAGTTCTGTAATGTACTGTTCCTAGTTTTTGACATGCAAACTGATTAAAAATGAAACGAAAGCGGATAAATAAGCCACTTTTCTCCTACGATTCTTGTTTTTAACGGCAAATTACAGCTGTAGAATCAGATTCATCCCTATTTAATGTAATAAACCAAGGGAAAATAATGAATATTTCATTCAAAACATATCCTTTTGAATGCTGTCTGAAGGGAAATTTACGTGATATTTAAGTAAATCATATACCCGTGAGACCCATTTATTATAATTCTTAAATACAACATATTTACAAAATATCACGCAATGAAGGACTTCGCAATATGTGATTAAAATTGATCATATTCTGTCGCAAGACTACATTAAGGCAATCATGCAACTATCTAATATACCCTTTAAGCAGAAATAAAATTTGTAGAAAAAAGCAATCAATAAAAGTACGACACATCAGTTTTGGTGTAAAATATTTTTTTGCCCCCTCTCTTATGCGACGGGACATTGAGTTTTACTTTTGTCCGTCCGTACGTACGTCCGAAATTTTCGTCAAGGTTTTTTAACCTTGTTTATGCATGAATGATTTGATATTTGGTATGACGATTTGAACCGTGTCTCCCCTTTCAAAGTCCGTCACTCGTCTACTCATTGTTTGCCTATATATCTACATGTATATGGCGAGGGCATTTTTGTCCCATTGACACATTTTCTTTATTTCGTTTTTTCAATAAACTATTTGATTCTTTATTTATTTGACAAGATGGTTCTTCCTATTCTCCTATACGGCTCAGAAATATGGGGGTTTGAAAATATAGCTATGATTGAGAAATTACACTTGCGGTTTTGTAAGCTTGTTATGCGATTGAAACCGTCTACACCTAGTTGTGTAGTATATGCAGAACTTGGGAGAAACCCGATAAGTATACACATTAAACTTCGAATGATTAATTTCATACGCCGACTTTTCATTGGTGGCGAGAATAAAATTTCTAGACAATTGTTTAACTTACTGTTTGTTTTTCAAAATTATGGTTTTGATATTTCATGGATATCATATTTGAAAATATTTTTGATCACTGTGGGATGTCAAATATATGGTTAACACACGATATAGACAAGTGGATAGTCACTCCTATAAAACAGTCTCTCGTTGACCAATTTTACACAAAATTGTTTGTCTGAAATTTACCTCCTAAATGTCATTCCTATAGAAGTTTGAAATCAGATGTACGTTTTGAAAACTATATTTCTAAACTAAATGCTGGAAATTTTTATACACTTTGTCGTTTCAGATGTACGTGGTAACCATCGCCTTCAGTAGAATCGAGAAGATGGCAGAATATCCCCAGACAAGAAAGGCTCTGTCATCTTTGCGATTGTAAAGCAATAGGCGATGAGTACCATTATATCATTGAATGCAAAGCATTCAACTCTGAGAGAAAAATTATTACCAAATTTTTGCAATCAAAGACCAAACACTTATAAATTTAGTCAATTTTTTATTTCGAAAAATATTGTAGAGCTAGAAAAACTTTGTAGATTTATAAAAAAAACTTTCAACTCAAACATTATACCCCCTGGTTAAAAAATGTATATTTCATTTGTGCTGTTTTGTTGTACACATGCATTGTATTACTTGTATTGTTTATATTGTATCTCTATAACTATGTATTTAGGTTATGAAAAATAAAGTTCAGTTCAGTTATGATATTTCCGCCGTCAAGGAAGTGGCAAAACTTTTAAACTTTTCCGAAATTAAGATTTACACCCCAAGCTCTCTACCTTTCATTGACTCACCGTCGTGCAAAGACAACATTGTATACATTTGTCAGGTTTTCACGTCTGATACATCTACAATGTAGACATTTGACATCGATAAATCTAACACATTGTGTAAACTTGGGGTAGTAATGTTGACTTCATTACAATAAAACTTTTGCTACTTCCTTGACCACAGCAATCAAGGTTAGGTGTTTCTACCTTGAATGACTATATTTGGCATAAAATGTTTTTTGTTTTGGTGATAACTTGCTCAAATATTTAAAGTATTTCACGAATTAGCTGTGTCTGTGTCGGAATGGCAAAAGAAACATCGGACTATTATCTATTGTTTAACTTCAATGCCAACAAAATGCATTTTTGTATCACATTAGAAAATTGAAAAAAAAATAAAAGTTAAAAAAATTAAATTGAAAAAGGTTTTTAAAAAATAAAAGCTAAATCATACAAGCTGAATGAAACTATTACATTTATTACATAAATTGGAAAATGAATGAATGTCTTATTTAACTCCTTTACATATTTTTTTTCTCCAGAGTTTAACGAAATATAATTCAATGGGTATTACTCGAAAGAGTCTTGATTATTTGTAGATCCAAGAAACATACTTTTCACATCTTTTTTTTTAACAGTGGTCTTTTATGTTTTAATGTCGCAAATATAAATACATTAGAATCCGTTTTTGAATTTAATCAAACTAGCAAGTCAAAATAGATATATGTTATTTGAAAAGTTACATATCATGATAATCGTTTCAGCAGATGTAAATTGTGTAGTTTTATGGGTGTTTAGCGGTAGATTGGCTTGATTAAAACAAGCTAACTCTCATACAAATAAGCTTAACCTGATCCAAACAAGATTACCCTTATTAAAAACAGAAACTGTTTTTTAATTATGCCCTCACCACAAAATGAGGTAGTTCATTTTATTGCACTTCTTGTCCGTTCTGAAAAAGTCAGTCTAGGCTATATCGTTTTTGTCTTATGAGATAGGCTTTTGGTATTTGATATATATATGTAAATAAATAGCTCCAATGCACCTTTCACCTTGAACTTTGTTGTTGATGTCGGACTATTGCTTTCTTTATGATAAGGATGTGTCCAAGCTTCAACTTTTTGTCTCTTGAGATAGATATTGACTTTTGGTATTTAGCATATGAATATATCACTTCAAGTGAAGGTGAAACCAATGTTAGTGACCTTTGACCTGACTTTCCAAGGTCGAATTGCTGTTAGTTGGCCCACAGAGATGGTTGCAAAGTCTATGATTTCTAGTCATAACTGAAAATACTTGCATCCGGCATTTTTTCACGTCGATACTAGGAATAATTTTCAAGCTGACGAGGTTATAAACATTTTCCCCGAGTGTAATTTGCAGCATTTATACTTTTAAATAATGAGCAAACTGCACAATAGACTTAACAATGGACTACATTAAAAAACTGATCACACACATTTCAAATATCATTTAAATGTTACATCGTTCAAACATTGTTGATTATTATAAAAAATTAATTAGAAACGACTTTGACAAAATTGATAATTTTCATCCGCCGTTGTAGATTACTGATGTCTGATGTTTCATGCAATTTGAGGGGTATTGATATTGATTAATTGATAAGTTGGTCCTTTGAGTAAATATGGACTACATGTACATGTATATCAGGAGAACAAGTAAATCAACTCAAACCAAAGACGGAAAGGATAACATAACGATAAGTTTTGACTGCAATTGATAAAGGGGAGAAATAAGAATGGTCTCTACTTTTTTGTCCTTTTTTGCCAAAAGTGAAATGCTATGATCAACCTACGTCGACAGTAATAACCATGCTAGTGGTCAAGTCTCTAGACGGGACCCCGAAAACCAATGCAAAAGAGAAAAGCAATAGAGAAAACGTATCAAATCCTACCGAATACATGAGTAACATTGGAAAGACGATGGCTAGTCTCGCATGATCAGAGAGGGGTAACTGCACTGATTTATTTTTAACTCTGAAGCAGATGCAGGAATTGGTTCGTGCCTACATTTGTATTTTGCCATTTGAAAATTTAGGATCGATCCAAGATCCAAAGAAAGATAAGCATATATGGCAACGAGGGGAGATATAATAAAAAATGATGCTCTACTTTATAATTTAACATTCATTAGTGGATTCTTTAAATTTTGTGTGTATGCATATATGGTACAGAATAATGCAATCTGTTTCCAAGATCGGTCAAACTAAATATTTACTTCTTACTAATTAGTTAGAAGTCGAATATGTTGGTCATTGGCTTATAAAACTTTTTGTTTCTTAATATTCGGGATTTGGTTTGTTTCCATTGATTAATTCACTTTTTGGAGCCATTTAAGGCTTGCTATATGGTGTGAGGTTCCTCATTGTGTTGAAGACTGTACGGTAACCCCACAAGATGCTTTGTTTTGGGTCGTTTTAACATGGAGATGGGATATTGTTTCCTTGACATTTACTCCGTTTCCTTGCTTTTTCATAGGAATGATTCTATAAATTAGGGGTTTCAGAGCTTTTGACATTAATAGAGTTTCTGTGTGGTTTTTTTTAACAAGTCGACTCCAGTTGCGCACAGATTGAACTTTTCTTTTTGCAGGGTATTTTTTAATAATAGCAACACGTGTTTGAAGATGGATCTGTTCACAATATTTGTTTTACCATTCATTATAATATGAGGTGATTTGTTTTTCATGTAACAAGGTAATGTACTTGTTCTTTATGAAATGCATCGATAGATATAGACTAGAATTCTAATTACATATTAATTACACAAGTCTCAGATATCGTAGAAGGTGAAAATTTATCTACATGTAGTCTTTCCTATATGATATAAAATGTTAAATGCACTTATTTAAGCGATGGTTTTCAAATGTTTTATAGTATGATTGTTTTTTTTTTTACTTTTACTGTTGTTTTGATGATAACCATTCAAGGGGTTGAATATTATTTAATCATACATTTGTATAAAGTTAAGATTAATTTAAACGTATTACTAATGAGAATCCGGATGAGGTTATATTTCCGTAAATACAAATGTATATATAAAACAACAATTTAATCAATGTTATTGAGAAAGTATGTTTTACTTTTTATCGTAGAACCATAGAATATTAATTGAGAAAATATTTTTGAAAGTTCTGAAGTATTGGTTTTGGAATAGTTCAAATAATTTTTAAGGAAGGTTGCTTCCATTTTTGTTCTCCCCATTTTTCAATTAAAGAATTTTATAAAAATTCAGTGTCCCCATTATTTTGTGTTTACTGGAAGCATTTCCCGATATGTTTAGGCGTTTGTAATAATTTTGAAATGCATTTGAAGGAATTACATAATTCAAGTGCATTCTTTACTTAGCGTTAGATCGGTAATAGTTCCATCGTTTCTAAAAAGAGCTTCTTAATAGCTTAAGAGAATATTTTCATCATGTTTATTGTACAAAATAGCAACTAATCATAAGAAAATCTAAACTTCTCTAGTACAAAACGGACAAAATGCTGTTTTTACATTTATGGAATTCCTAAAAGTCAGTCAAGGACAGGAAGAAGTTAAAGTAGTTGTTTCAAGGAAAGTGAAAATAGCTGGTTCTTCACAATACAGAATTCTATGGTGGCATATTTCTGCCCCCTACTTATCAGATAATTATGAAGACGGATGGAATTCTTGCACCTGCATGTGGAAGATACCCAAAGTCGTATATCTCGTTCCGCTGCAGTCCACACAAAATAAGACGAAATTCGCACACTCGTGAAATATATCGTAGATCTGAATATGAATCTGCATGAATTGGTATTTTTTCTTTTCACATTTTTATTTTGTTCTTTGAAATAATTGGAGTAAATTTAATCAAAGTTTTACCAAAACGGTTGGGAAAAGATTATACGCAATGCATGACACCTTGAAGTAGAACATGGTAGAATATTTTACCCTATGGAAAGCATTTAACCCATTCTGCTCATGTTTTCTAAAATTTGACGCAGAGAGAAATACATTGTCCTGAAATAGTAATCTGAATGTCCGGTTTGGCCTAACATTTCTTTTCAAATGCCTGTACCTAGTCAGGACTATTGCGGTTGATAATTTTCCCGCTGGTTTTGCACGTGTTTTGTATAATAGCCAAATGGACTTTTGCTTTTGACATGTCGTACTTTTGTTATAATTCCCATTTAAATTTTACTAATTTGGTTAGATTCGAAAAACAAAATCTTGCACATAAGTGCATGGCATAGTTTAATATATCACCCGATTGCAATATATTAGGGGTATCAAGCCAATTGAATCGAACTTACTTTCAGGATTTTCCTGATTTTTATAAAACGATGACCAACAGCAGGCAAGGAGTAGGGGCGGTAAGGGTCTTATTTGGCCTGATAGATAAATTTGGTTGAATTCACAGAAATTTCTCCTTGAAATGTTCTATGGGTGAGGCTTTTTAGTAAACAATAACAATTCCCCAATATTGATTTCAAAAACCGGAAAATTGATATATGATTATATTGATGTATGATTACCGAGTCTATGAGTAATGACAGATTTGACCAATTTTGACTTCTTTTGCTGTATCGGAAATATGGAGCACATGCAAGATCCACAAAATATTTATATGAGAGGTTCATTTCTCTAATTTCTGTCCTGTTTTCACGTTTCCTGAGCGGTTGGAGAAATATGTTTCTGCTCTCTAGAGAGAATGTTGTTCTCGGCAAGTAATTGGTTGAAATTCAATTATGACGTCAAATATGTTTGCCGTTTTCCGACTTTACCATTGTGACGTCATGAAAAAAGGCGACCATGTCTGATGACGTCACTACTGCGAAAAAGCCTATTCCATGAGCGGCGTGAATCAGATGTGGATTCTTAAAAATTCCAAAGATCTCCTTGAACAGCTCTCCTCAAACAGTCTCGCATACTGCAATAGCATTCAAACTTTTGATTTTTCTACCTTTTATACAACTCTTCCCCATAATAAACTTAAAACAGTAATTTCCGATGTGATACATCAATGTTTCTGTACAAAAACCGGAGAACGCAGGTATTCCTATCTGGTAATAGGAAAAGATAAAACATATTTTGTAAAGAACCACACTGAGTCAAACAAGAAATACAGTGAAAATGACGTGATTAAGATGCTTGAATTTTTGATCGACAACATTTTTGTTGAATGTGGAGGCCGTGTTTTTCAACAGACAATAGGGATTCCTATGGGAACAAATTGTGCGCCACTTTTAGCTGACCTTTTCCTTTTTTCGTATGAAGCAAAGTTTTTACAAGGGCTGATAAAACAGAAACAAAAACAGCTAGTCCAGACTTTTAATTTCAGCTTCAGATATATAGACGATGTACTTTCTCTTAATAACCCAAAATTTAAAGAATATTTACATCGTATCTACCCCAGTGAACTTGAAATTAAAGAGACAACCGATACACCCGATTCTGCTTCATACCTTGACCTTTTGTTGTACATTGACGAACATGGACGTCTGAAATCTAGATTATATGACAAACGTGATGATTTTGACTTTCCAATTGTGAACTTTCCCTTTCTCTGCAGCAATATACCTGCATCCCCAGCATATGGAGTATATATTTCACAATTAATTCGTTACTGTAGAGCGTGCAGTACATACAGTGACTTTGTGGAAAGAGCAAAAGCACTGTCACAAAAACTGCTGAGTCAGGGATATGTTCAGCCTTTGTTACTTTCGTCCCTTCAGAAATTCTATGGCCGTCACCACGACATCATAGATAGATATGAAATGTCAGTGTCACAAATAAAAACTGACATTTTCAGCTAGATTCGCGTCTTCCCTGATTTGACATTACCGGTTTCGACTTTACCCTGANTTATGGGAGTTCACACTGTCAGTGCTTTAGTTTTCAGTGTTGTCTTGTTAAATTTTAGTTTTGTCGTCGTCAGTAATGTTTGTGGTACGGATTTGTCCTTGTCCATGTTTGAATACTACAGTGATTACAAAGGCTTTTCAATATTTCACATTGGTATTGTTTGAGGGTTAGAGAAGTAATACGTACCATGGCTCTCAATCGGTTTTGTCTCAGGGTTAGAAAATGACAATAACCAATCAGTAACCTAACAGATCTTTCAAAACATATACCTCACTGGCCGTGTGACGGGTGCTGTGTGCAGAGCAGGATATGCTTACCTTTCCGGGGCACCTGATGTCACTCTTGTTTATTAAGAGTTCACACTGTTAGTGCTTTAGTTTTTTGTGTTGTATATGTAACGTTCGTGTGTTTTGTGGGCATGTGGTGTCTTTGGTCTTCCGTCTTTTGGTGTTCTTGCTTTTGCCTTGTCTCTGGACTTTGATTTGTGTAATCTTGTGCTTTGTTCCTTCGGTATTCTACTGCCGTTGTTCCAAAGAACACATTTATTTCGGATCATCAGAAAAGAGGGGTCATGTTTTTGTCAAACATCTCCTTGAAATCATTAGAGAAATAAAATCCACAACCGTATCTCGTGAGAAACGACATTTCTACACTCTCGATAGTTAAATTTTCAAATATTTTAAACGTGAATTTGTAAATTATCTAATTGGTTCCTGAATGTGCTCGATATTCCCGGTTAGGAGTTAGAAAAACTGTTTGAAAATCTGCCTAATTCGGTATATTTCTATGAAAATGCTCAAAGGTAGCCTCTTCATGACGTCAGAACTGACTTATTGTGACGTCATTGGTTCTAAGTTTTTGTATTTTTTCTGTGAATTGGATATCAACTTTGAAACGAACATTAAAGAAAATCTTGAGATGCAACTTTGAAATTCACTGGAAAATTGGGCCAAATCAATTTCTTATCGCACCTTGTCCTTTACATGTAGTTCAATTAGTGATCATATGGAAAGCACATGCATTTGAGTCATCATTGCAAAATGTCGCAAATATGTTTTAAAGCCGTATTGGAGACTTTTGCAAAGATTACCCGTTTTGTCAAATTGCATTTAACATACGAATTTATGACAAAACTACTTGATGCATTTAAAATGATTTTGCATTGAAAGCTTTTGACAAATTTACTCGTTTCATTTAGACATGAATACAAACTTTGGCGCCAACGCTTAATAAAGTTGAACGTTAAGTCCTAATTGAAAATCAGTTTGATCATATCTCCAGAAATTATCAGTGCAAATGGAATCAAACCTATAGTATTATGATGTAGAGCTCGAAGATGCTTATGTAACAATTAGTATTGATGACAGTTTAATTTGATAACTAAGGCTGAGTGAAATTTATTGATTGTGTAGTTAAGATGTATCACTCCAGTGAGCAATATTTCAGCTATATCAGGACGATATTTATAGTTTTCATAACGAGAAAGAATTGTATATCGATGGATATCAACTAGAGTTGTGTAATTTCAAAATATAATAAACGAGAGTTGATATCCAGCGATATACAATTCTTTCGAGTTGTTAATACTATTTCTCTTATGATTTTCATAATATTTAGTGCCGAACTGCTGTTTTTGTTTCAAACAACAACACCGTTGCTAGGTAACGTTAATCACGGTCAACGAGATTTCACAGTGGTCCCATAAAAACGTCGAAAAAATAATTATAGCACATCACGCGTGATGTGTTATTAATTGGCACNGACTTAAGCAAAAAAACTTAACCTGGTCACTGGACCGTGAAATTGAGGTCAAGGTCAAAAGCCATATGGCAGACGGACATGTACTAACCAAGACCAAGCTATATACCAAATATCATTGACTTCTAGCTTCTAGTTATTGAGAAATGGACTTAAGCAAAAAAACTTAACCTGGTCACTGGACCACGAAATATAGGTCAAGGTCACATGATTTTGGGTCCGACAGATAGGGTTCGCCGTAAGCTACATATGGACCAAATATAAAGTTCCTACATCAATGGCTTCTGTATTAAAACTTGAGTTTACGCCGCCGTCGCCGTCATACTTTGCACGCCTATGTCTCGCTTTCGCGACTTTCGTC
Source organism: Modiolus philippinarum (assembly GCA_002080025.1). Taxonomy (NCBI): domain Eukaryota; kingdom Metazoa; phylum Mollusca; class Bivalvia; order Mytilida; family Modiolidae; genus Modiolus; species Modiolus philippinarum. The sequence goes on along the minus strand of MJUU01064359.1, from coordinate 1,809 downwards.
GCGGGCGAGACAATAAAAACAATTGTTTTATTAATTCTCCTATATAGACTTCCGACATGTCCGAAGTCTTAACCTTTCTAGGAGGTGAAATATTCCATATTTCAGGATATATGTGATGCCAATCTTGGTTTATTCATTCTTTCAGAGCCCCATATAATAGTAACCAATGCAAAAAATGCCATTTTTTCTGGCCGCATAATTGCTGTCAGTGTAATACCACAAATTTAAAGTATTTTTTGAGAATGCTGCAACTTGTGTGTCATTCCTACTAGCCTAGGATGAATTTTTGGACAGAAACTTGTTCTGGATATAGGTTTAAGTAATTCTTGGGTCTCAAATTTGGTATTTTTTTTATGATTTTACACTTTGAAACCAGATGTTGAGATGATGAAAGTGCCCCATGTGCCCACAGGACTGACACTTTCATCCCAAGTTAGTTGTGACATTGTATTAACATTATAAACTGATTTGGAATTTCAGGGATGAAGTGTTGCACTCTGGTGGTTTAAACATGTAAAAAATGTGCCAATTTTTTGAACTTTCGAATAGGTAAATACAACAACACTGTACAGCAATCAACATTGATGCGTTGGTTTATTTGTCTATAGATTTGCCCAGTTAGAGGTGTCTTCAGGACCGCTAATGGGGCAAAACTAGTAGACAAATAAACCACCTCATCAATATTGATGGTTGTAGTGTTGTTGTCTTTATACTCCTTGATTTGCTGATTTGCTGCTGCCAAAGACAACTGCTCCATACCTTTAGGTATCCATTTCAGCTATCTTTCCTACAGTTTGCCATGGATGGGATTTGGTTCATTCTATACTTTCGAATGTATAGGTAAATTAAGTAAAAATGGCTAATTTTCAAATCGCTTTTATGATAACCCATGACTTTTCATTGTAAATAAGATAATTTTTATCTAGAATTCAATCCTTGAAGTTCCAATTAGCACAGGTGTTTGCTACATGTGTGTTAGGAGCACAAGCTTTCCTAAAAAGAAGGAAGCCCCCCATACAATAGCACCCAAGGGACTGATAAAGATTATTATTTTGGATTGGATTGATCTAGATAAATGATTATATGATTTAGATTGTGTATTCATATAAATAATAAGACTACAGTGTATCATTGCTCAATGAAAGGAGAATTTCTGTTAAACTCTCTTTTTACTTGTATAGTTCTTTTTTTAAATACTTAATTTTGTACAAGGGAGAGAATAATTTTCAAGAAAAACTTACTTGTACAAGTAAATTAAATTTACTTTCACAAGCGAGATCCCTGACTGGTTATAAACCCTTTCACGATAATAAGTGTTCCTATAGCTACAATTTTGAGTGGAAAATAAAAACAGTTCCTGCAAAAATTATAGCGTGACAATTAATCAAGATGTCACATACAGTCAAACCTGTCTTAACGACCCACTGTATTAAACGACCTCCTGTCTTATCCGACCATTTGAAGTCCTCCCAATGATATTTGCTATATATTTTAACTGTATTCAACGACCACCTGAGTTACGCGACTAACGACCGTAATTTTGTTCCCAAAATAGCCCCTGCACACTGTTTTTAACTACTTTGTTGACAAACAATCAATTATCAACATGTTTACAAGCAGATTAAAAGGAGCCGCTAATCCGGAAGTAGAACCGCTAATGGGAGATAATAGCGTAAGGGAGAGAATCCAAATTGATTATCTGCTTATATAATTAAGCTTGCAGTCAATTAAGTTTGTTGTTTTAACAATATTAATTAACAGGAACTAAGGTTACCTGTCAATCAATTAGTTGAATGAACAAAAAATTCT
>MJUU01064358.1:1165-12474 GCA_002080025.1 Modiolus philippinarum | reverse complement strand
TTAAATAAAAAAATTAAAAAGGGGGGTCACCGTGCTTGTTTTTAAAATAACTGATATCAAAATAATCAAATATTTCTAATGAATATATAGGGAAAAACAGGTATATTGTTGATTTCTTTAAAACTATTCCATAGATTTCTTTCTACTTTACTCATGTGTTAGCGCTTTGAACATACTTTAAAAAAAATATAAAGAAAAATGGGGGTCACCGACTTTGTTTTCCATATTATCTATAAAATGTGAATTTTCATAGTGATATCTATGTAAAATATTTTTATCAGATTATCTCCCTTTTTAAAAAATTCTCTTCCAATTTATTTAATTATCAAGTTACCATATCTGGTTTAATTAGATAGAGACATGTGAAATCAAGTCCATGTAGGTCCTTTGCATTTTGTATTATGTATATAATATTGATTGATTCATTATAAATAAAAATATTTGCATATTTAAAAAGCAGATAATACCATAACAGCATAAATAACAAATTCAAAATGGCGGAAGACTACCGATCTACCTTAAATGTCTCAACAGTTTGTGAAGATACAGCAGCTGTAAAATTCATATTAAATTTATATGTATCACACAAACACATAATATTTTGTTCAAATTTGCATAACTTTTGGTGTTTGGTCCGTTTTGTTTTAAACTTTTTATTTATATTTCAATTATTTTTTTTCAAATCAAAAATATAATTCTAATGTTTTAAAATTACTTTACAGTTCTACTTGTTATTTTTAAGTTAAAATTTAAGTAAAACAAGGCCAGTAAATACGTGTAAAAATGACAAAATATTTCAGTAAATGCATGAATTTCCTGGTACATTTAGTAAATACATGTATTTACTAAATGACCCAGTAATTACACGTATTTACTGATTACTTAGGAAATACATGTATTTCCTGATTACATGAATTTACTGTAACATATATATAATTTCTGCGCAGTTTCGAAAAGCAACTAAAATTGCGATAACTAAAACACGGAAAAAAACGGATGAGACGATTCGGGTGTCAAGTTCTTCATCAGTGGTTATAAGTGAACTCCGTGAACGTTTTAAACATCATATTTGTTCATTTCGCGTACTCTCTGCTCAATTTTAAATCCCTTATGCACGAACCATATTATTTTCAGAGGGCGGGGCAGATTAATTTTCCCATGTACACCATGCTAGGAAAGTTTGTTGAGCAAGGCCTTCTTTCTAATGGACAAAGTGGGGGCCAGATTTTTTTTTCAATCCAGGTGCTTGTCAGAATTTTTTTTCTAAAAAATACCCCCCAGCGAAAATCAAATGGTCTGTGCCTTAGAAACTGAATGTGATAACTTTCAGACAAATACGATATAGATGTAATATTTGTCCTCCTTTTATGTTCAAAATTCAGACAGCCCCAGAATTCTTATATAATTTCTGTTTTATGTACTGCATTTTTCATGTGATACTTTTCCTTGTAGTAATGTTTTTTTTAGTTTGCAACATATATTGATGATATATATTTTTTTCACAACATTCAAAGATTCAATGATGACAAATCAATTAAAAATTGTCCTGTCTTACGAGTAAGGCACACCATTAGACTCGTTCGCCATTGTCGTGCATGTAGTTTGTGCAGCGATTTTGTCAACAGAGCGAAATAACTGTCTCAAAAACTTATACACCAAGGGTATATTCAGTCCCTGTTGCAATTGTCACTACAAAAGTTTCACAGTCGTCACCACGATTTGACAGACCGTTACAATATTTCTATTTCACAGACTAACACCGACTGTGACAAAACTGGGCTTTCACACTGGCAGTGTGACGGGTGCCAGGCATGGAGCAGATCATGTTTAAAAGGTATGAGCAAACCTCATTGTTGAAGGCCTCATGGTAACTTCAAGATGAAGAACAACAATAAAAGCGTTGTTCCTTTGCTTGTTTTTACCATGTTTTTGTAGAGACTTTGTCTCATGTGCATTTACTCCATATCCTTTCATTCACCATTTACCCTACCGGAGCACCTGATGATACCTCAGTTTTTGTAAGGTTCACATTGCTAGTGCTTTAGTTATGTGACATTCTTGTTAATTGTTGTTTTATCTTTGTCATATTGTCTCAATTCGTGTTGGATATGAATTGCTGTGATTTTGGATTTATGATTTTAGAATTCTCCCTTTCCTCTTTCTTACTTCGGTATTCTTTTGCCGATGTATTAGAATCCTAAACGACTAAAACCAACCCGTTAACTTATTATAAGTTTGACATAAAGAATGACTTTAAAACAAGCTTTCAAATGACGCTATAACTCGTAATATTGAAATTTGGTTATCTATGATGAAAAGGTCATGATGAAACTCATTCAGTTGTCTTTACCTGAAAAGAGGTTGTTATTTTGTACTATAATCAACGTAAATTTAAGCCAAAATAGTGTCCCTTGAAAAGTGTCCTTCCTTTTATAAATCCAAGAGGACGATATTTCATGATTATCAATGCGTTTTATTATCTCCTGGGACTTAATCATGGGAAACAATTGCAATTGCACAATTGTAATGCTACATAACACATTTCACATCACATTTGATATTTGTTCTCCATCAGTTTTTACACGTATTTCAGTTTATGGACTTCCAAACGTTTTGATTATGTATGCACTGAAAAGACATAAGTTGTTTAATTGCGCATAGAAACAAATTTCACGGTAACTTCGGTTTGTGTATTCATTCAATCACTGTACCCGATAAAATGATTGTTGGTCAGCTGACGCATTGTTGGTGTGCAATAAACAAGATATGCATGAATGAACTGCATCTTTACTTCGAAATTAAGTAACCAATTGGAGTTGATTTTTCGAGAAATGATTGCATTATTGTATCTAGATATGTTTTCCGTTTTTGAATTTTCAATAGTGATAGCATTGCGTGATGTAAAAGGGGGTATTCTAAAAGGCTGTCAAGTTTTTGATTGATTTGACTACTTTTGAGCCTTATTTGAACACTTTAACCGCATTTTCATGATTTTAAATGTACTCTAGTAGTGAAACAGTGTATTCTTTCTCTTTTGTGAAAAGAAGTTTGAAAATAACCCAAATTGCAACCAACAGACCGATTTTTTCCACTGTACGCAAAGAAATTCTGTAGGTCATTTCTGTCACATTGTTGGAGTGAAACAGTACGCATGGTTGTTGTGCAGTGATATTTTACTGTACGCATTTTCACTATCAATATATTTATTTTTACTTATTAAAAGTGATAGATTTACTACCTATTAATCTACTAAAGATGATTATTTCAATTGTTGGTTCATTACTGAGGATTAAGCCTTTTTATTTAACTCAGAACATATTTACAGCATATTGAAATTCATATTATATTTAAATTATTTATTTGTTACAATGCAAACAAGATATAGAATTCACTTGACCCATGGCGGGAATGAGTGTTCATCTCTGTATCTCTGTAATTTTCATTTAGGCGAATGTCCATCACATGTATACTATAAACATGTACGTAAAAAGTTTGCATATTTACTTATTGCAGATGCAGATACCACATATGTTGTGCCCTCATGATTTTTCTGGTGGTTGCTATTGCATTCGTATCATTTCCTCTGCGTTCATATTTACAAAATGATTTTTGTTTTGCTCGAACATCATTTAGTTTATGTCTGTCATACTATAACTCATAGTGCCAAAGTATGCCGACGTGTTAAATATTTTCGCACACTACATTATTCTAAACACGTTACAAACACGATTGCGTTTTTAAATGTTGGTTGTGTCAGAAAATTTTGAAAATACTCAAAATTTCACCAATTTCGCCAACTTGTTATTGATAAGTTTTGCACAAGCTAGACCAACGCCAGCTGAAGAGGTTCGTTAGATATACACATGTTGTGTGTAATATGTAGATATTTCTCGAACGCTGTTTTGCGGGGTAGGCATTTTTAAGTAGGCGGTAAACGGGATCGTAGCAAAAGAAGTGCAAGTAAAAACGGGAAAAGATGTCGATTGGGAAGCAGGAACCACTGAAAAGGGAGCCTGTGAAACCGGAAAAGTTGACCTCTTAATAAGAGTCTTTGTAAAATATTTTACCGCTTGGGAAACGCGAAAACTGCGGAAAAATTGATGACATTTCAGGAAAGGTACCATCTTCTAAAACACTGTTTTAAATTGACACAAAAGGCTATTTACAGTCATGTCTGACTGTTGATAAGTCAGAAATCATACAACTGTGGCATATATTAATTTTAGTTTTATACTTACATGAAGCAGAGACCACCTTACGTGATGTTGGCAAAAATTTGAGGATATTCTGAAAATTACCTAAAATTATCGGAACAAACTTCACGCCTAATATAGCCCTTCTGCTTAAATACATTGGCACCTGCCATATTTCATTTGATAACATAAAAAAAGTGAGGACCTGAAAATCTTTACCCATTTATTGCATTGTCAATAGCGGCAATCTTGTTTTCCGACAAGGACCGAAATTGAATGAAAGGAATAGGTCATGTTTTTCACAAATCTAGGAGCGACATAAAGGGCCGACTATTTGTTTTTATTTGGGGGGGTATACAAATAAAAAAAAATGATGTGGCAGAAATTAATTATCTGCCAGAGAATAACATGTAAATAATTAATTGTTCTAAATTATTTTTCTACGTAATACCCCTACCGAAATCCTCTAAAACATAGTCCATTGAAATCAAATTTATTCGTTTAAAACTATTATGCAAAATGACTATTTTTTATGCATTTTTTTTGTATTTTGAAACCACTCGAGTCGATGTCACTGCTGCTGTCAGACTTGTCTGAAATGAAAATTTTAATTCACGTTTTATGGAAATTTAATTGTTTTTATCTTAAAACTACAAAGGTTTTATTCAATGTATTGCACTCGGTGGATGTCGCTGGTACTGGATTTGGTCTCCTATTTCGATATTTTCGGTAATGACTACTTCTTTCTGACTATTTTTGGATTATGGCTCTTCATATTATTTGATTCTAATGCTATTGATGAAAGGTTACTCCTTGAAACACGTGCGCAACATAGTAAAATTTACTGTTTAGGTCTATTATGCAACTTGGGGGAGGGGGTACTTTTGTATTTTTAGATTACATAAAACTGTTTACTTCGACAAAACTGTTAATCCCGACTGACGACGGAATCGGACAGCTCCGAATCTCTCTTTCACTGCCAGTGACTTGAAAAAAAAATGAAGTATTAATGTTAAATATTTGCATTTATATAACTTATATATATGCACATTTCACAACTCATTCGCTATTGCCGTGCCCGTAGTTTGTACAGCGATTTTGTCAACAGAGCGAAATTACTGTCTCAAAAACTTACACATCAAGGGTGTGTTCATTCACCGTTGCAATTGTCGCTACAGAAGTTTAACGGTCGTCACCACGATTTGACAGACCATTGCAATGTTTCTGTTTCACAAATGAGAACAGATATCTTTGGGTAGATCCAGAGATTGTTACCTGACTGACTAACAACGACTGTGACAAAACCGGACTTTTCACTGGCAGTATGACGGGTGCCACGCGTGGAGCAGATCTTACTTACCCTTCCGGAGCACCTGATGATACCTCAGTTTTTATAGGGGTTCATACTGCTAGTGCTTTAGTTTTGTGACGTTCTTGTTCTTTTTTGTTACAAAAACAGGAAAACAGCAAACACCTACAATGGCCAGGAACTACAATCACATGCCACAATTTACAAGCAAACTGCACCAGAAAAACAATAATGAAAACAAGAGACAAACATAAATAACGATAGGAACTCGGGATAGCCGGACTTGGTACCGGCACCAGCAAAAGCCAGTGGTAGGGTTAAACCGGTTTATGGGTACCCAAACCTCCCCTTTCTCTATCCCGTTTCCCTATAGTATCATAAACACGCGAATAAAACCCAATACAGGTAGACTACTAACTCAATGACCACTATCTTGGAACAGAAAAAGCATAAGACAAAACGTAATTTTGAAAGAAGGGTCAAAGAGTGCTCGCCGCTAAACTGCCGGCTAGCTCAAGGAATCTAGTCTGCTGGTAAAACACTGTCGCACTACGGAAGAAAAATCAAACTCAAAACTTCCCGAAGGGTTTGGTAAAGAGTCTTCATGTATTTCAGCAGACATCGGCAGTATCAGTGAGAGGCCAGTATATATTGTAAAGTCTTCAGGTCACTGGAATCCAAAGCCAATTTAACGGATTTGTTCAGAATATCTCGTCGATATCCACTATTACGTAAAGAATGTAAGTTACGTCCTAGTTTTTCTGGATTATTATTCTGGATTGTGTATTTGTTTTGTATTTGTCATACTGTCTCAATTCGTGTTGCTGTGAATTGCCGTGATTTTGGATTTATGATTTTAGAATTTCCCCCTTTCCTCGTTCTTGCTTCGGTATTCGTTTGCCGATGTACTTAAAAATATTTTCATCGATTTCAACAATGTAACCTTTTCATCAAGATTAAAATGACTATATTTTGACTCTGTAGATCCTCTAATTGAAAAAAAATCAAGCAGAATAATACTTTTAGACCAACTATGCGTATAGCTTCACTACATCAATGCGAACCGTAAAAATGAGTGTTGCACTAAAAGTATGACAAACAGTAAAACGCTGCGTACAGCTACAAAAATCGCTTCCAGTGCTACACCCTAAAACTTATATTCAAGTTCTGTTAATGACAGCTTGGAATCATCATATGCTATCTTTAGACATAGTCTTCTAGGGGAAAACACTGTAAAACGTTTGAAATTACCACAAGAAAGAGTAAATTTATAAAGAAATTAGGTCGTGACTGACAATATCTGCATTTATATCCCTTTGAACTCACCATTCCTGCACGAGAAAGCGTAAGCTTAAAGAACATATGATAATGAAGTCATTTTGGGGAAAAAATTCAGAAAAAAATTTGGATAACTATGTATTTTCAGCAGTTTAAGTTTAAGTTCATTGTTTAATGCACACCAAAGATGCGCCATGCACCTGACCAGCAATTATTTTATCGGGTACAGTGATCCTATAAGTAGCATATATTCAAATATTCAAATAAAATGGAATATTATGATTAAAAAAATGATAGAAAAGTGAAGTACTATTTTCCAGTCAACTGAATCTAGTAGCGAGGAAACTAATACAGTTTGATTTTAAGTATGATGTAAGCGGCTATTTTCTCTATCAAATCGAATGTACAGTAAGTAAGAACCAAACCGTCAGTCTAAAACACATCAACGCAATCTAAAAGACGTATATGTTTGCATAGCGATTGAATATATATTTATTTGATTCTGGGTGTCTTTTAATTGAAACAGATGAAGAAAAAATCCATCTTTTCCCAATTATGAAGAATAAAACAACCGTTTTCGTAATATATTGAGTCCAACTTTGCGTATAGCTTCACTACAGTAAAAAAAGTGACCTACAGTAAAACGCTGCGTACAGCTACAAAAATCTACCACAATGCTACCACAGAAGAATTTTTAAAATTACCACGAGAAATTCGCCCGTGACTGACAATATCTTAATTTATATCCATTTGCTCTCATCATTCCTGCACGAGAAAGAGTAAGTTTGAAGAAAACATGATAATGAAGTTATTTCAGAAAAAATATACGGAAAAAAATTCTGACAAGTATGTTTTTTCTGCAGTTAAAGATGAAGTTCATCCATGCATATCTTGTTTATTGCACACCAACAATGCGCCAGTTGACCAAAAATCATTTTATCGGGTACAGTGATCCTATAGGGTGTCAATGGTTTGTTAGATTCCCCCATCTTTCACCTTTTTTGTCCTTGCCAAACCTTGATCAAACTTTAAATCATGACAAATTGTGTTAATTCAAAGAATATGTTGGATCTTCTCCATTTTTGTAATACTTTAATTCGTTTCATGTGAAGAGTATACGTTCCAGTTAAGAGACGTATTTTGTTGGTAGTTTTTACAATGTCTTTCAGTGACGGGGTATTTTAACTTATGATTATATGGATTTTATAGTGTTTTAAGTTATTCTTTGTCAAATATTCACACAGTTCAGTATTTGTATTATTCTGTTTTCCCGGCATTTATTTGTTTTAGATTTTACTTCTTTCACCCACTCATGTTTTCTTATGGTAGTGTTTAAATAAGTGTGCCCTTCTCGCAGATGGTAATTTCGTAGAATTTTATTCGTTGCCACAAACCAACTATTGCTGTACATATTTGTCTGTGTGCCACACACTTTTCTACACTGTCGTCGTTTTGCTTGCAAATTCTTGTATGTATTACGGCTTCTTCTGGTTGGATTCCAGTCAATATGTAAAGAGCTGGACGTCTTGTAAAATATGAAAGCAATTGCTTTTAAAATTCTCTTTTGAAATAACTTCAATTTTTCAATTTGTTTAGACCGAGGCTGTAGAAGTTAAAAACCATATACGAGCACTGGTAATATATATTTTTTGTATATATATGGATTAAAGGACCCGGATCTAATCCATTTTGGTCGTTAAATCCTGAACCATAGAGACTATATGTAGATCATCTATCTTTAGCAATATTTTCTTCTATTTTAATTTCCTTGTTAGTTTTGTATGAAGTTGATCTAATTATTCCCAATCAAGTGAAATGGCTGACATTTGGCATTGGTTGTTGTTTTAGCAGGAAATTATCTTTATAAAACTAGTTGAGTTGTTTTTCCTAGTTATTTTGATGAAAACACTTCCTTTGGTTACAGCTGGTATCCTTGTCTATAGGCAAAGTCTATACCCATATTTATCGTCACAATTTTTATTCAATTGTGTAACATCATCCACACAAGCGGTATGGTTAACATTAATGTCCTATTCCTGGGTTGAAAAGTTGGTTTGGGAGAGGATTTATATATATCTTATAGAATCACATACCCAGGAAAATAAAGTAGTGAAAGATCTGGTAATTATATGATTCATGAATGTCATTTTGTGAAGCTTGGACAAAATAAAATCAATGACACACGTTACTTATATATTTATCAAACAGCACTAAGGTAAAAGTTTGAAAAAAACATCTACTAATCCCTTAGTGTACAGACAATAACAAGGACAATTCTATGTTATAAATAACTAGATACCGAAGTCACTGTGAATTTACTTTCTGCATATGCGCATTTCGACAATTTATGTCTCTTCAGTGCAGATAAAATCTAAGCGTTTGGAAGACCATAAACTCAAAGATATGTAAAAACTGATAGAGAACAAACAACCAATATGATCTAAATGTAAAGCCAAAATCAGCTAAGGACAGAGCTTTGCAGGAGGGAGATACTCCTTAGTTTTCAACAAAATTTACAAAAATTTAGATATTGTAAGGTTCCAAATTTAATCGGCTTTCGGGTCAGCACCGAAGTACTGACTACTGGGCTGGTGAAAACCCTCGGGGACTAACAATCCACCAGCAGTGGCATCGACCCAGTGGTAACAAATAACTAGATACCGAAGTCATTGTGAATTTACTTTCTGCATATGCGCATTTCGACAACTTATGTCTCTTCAGTGCAGATAAAATCTAAATATCACCAACGAAGACAAACCAAAAATAACAGTGTGATATACAAGACAACAGAAAAAGAAATTTCAATTTTTAATGGTCTGTATAATACATACCCGACATCGGCAATAGAATCGCAAAATTTTATTGTTATTCTATTCTGTACTGAACAATGAATCCCACATTTTTGCTTGATTACAACCTAAATAAGTAGATTTAATATATTGAAGTTGTATATAGTCAAAGAATGATAATACAAAGAAATGCAACATTCTATTACAAAGCCATTTCTACCAAATATTCAGTATTCTCTTCTAAATAAGAGTTTCAACGATAATATTGCATTTACTTTCGAATTAAGACGGAAATAATCAGATACCCAGTTATCTTTTTACCCATCTACACAAATTAATTAAGAAGATCAAAATACCCAACTATATATAAATATATATTGGCAGAATACAAATGATGGATTGGATTATTGGGTTGAATCGGCAAAATTCGAATGTTGTCTCCCGTCGTGTCAACCAGATAACAGTAAAACAATAAAATGTTTTTCCTCCATTTTTTCCCAAAGTTGCTTAACCTTGCAAGAATTAATATAGCTTTATAATAAATACAGTATTTGATCATTTTTTTTTTATGATAAACAAAACAGGCTGCATTTCCTTTATGTTAAAGCCATCACTAAACTCATCAACAACAATATCATTCAAAGGGTAGTTATATAACTCTCATTTATTTTAATTATTTTCATTCAGTTATTATTTTCAAAATATGTACTTAAAATCCAACAATTCTTTGAATCAAAGCGACTCTTGACAAGGGTAAAAGTTTTTTGTTTCTTTTTATCTTTTCTAATAGCTTTCTTATGAACACCCAATACACTAAAAATTAATTTATAAAATCAATATATAGTAATAAAATTGATAAAAGCAAATTGCACATTAAAGTTATTACAAAAGCTTTAAAATAGAAAAAAGAAGGGAAATGGGGAATGTGTCAAGGAGACAACGACCCAAAGTGGAGTAATAACAACCCAAAGCCACCATAAGATCTTCAATGAACGGTGAGGAAACCCCACACAATGTATTCTTTATTCTTAAGCAAAGCGTTTCATGGTAGTTGCATTATAAACTTCAAACTACAACATGGCTAAACATGAAAAAGTCTAAACATGAAAAAGTCTAAACATGAAAAACAGTAGGACAATTTGCAATTGAGAGTTTTTTGTAGAGAGTTTTTTTCAATTGAGAGTTTTTGTTGAGAGTTTTTTGCAATTGAGAGTTTTTTTGTTTCTTTTTATCTTTTTAAATAGCTTTTTTATGAACACTCAGTACACTAAAAATTAATTTATAAAATCAATATATAGTAATAAAAGCAAATTGCACATTAAAGTTATTACAAAAACTTTAAAATGTAAGCAAGAGTGTTTCATGGTAGTATTTCATTATAAACTTCAAACTACAACAAGGCTTAACATGAAAAAGTCTGATATAAACTTCAAACTACAACAAGGCTAAACATGAAAAAGTCGGATATAAACTTCAAACTACAACAAGGCTAAACATGAAAAAGTCTGATATAAACTTCAAACTACAACATGGCTAAACATGAAAAAGTCTGATATAAACTTCAAACTACAACATGGCTAAACATGAAAAAGTCTGATATAAACTTCAAACTACAACAAGGCTAAACATGAAAAAGTCTGATATAAACTTCAAACTACAACAAGGCTAAACATGAAAAGTCTGATATAAACTTCAAACTACAACATGGCTAAACATGAAAAAGTCTGATATAAACTTCAA
>MJUU01064357.1:20893-33721 GCA_002080025.1 Modiolus philippinarum | reverse complement strand
TGTGCATCAAACAACAAAAATTTAGATAATATAGCATTATCTGATATCTCATTATTGTTGCTTTGGCGTGCCATAAAAATCCGCAAACTTGAATTTTCAGAGTACTGTACAATGTGTGTGTACCATTTATAGACATCTTCATTGCAGAATTGTGTATTAACTCAAATTAAACAGTAACAAAAATGAGAATATTTATTTTTATTTTTATATAACCAATAGCTTTCCTTGGTACGAAGAACGGAAATATCTCTCGTTGTAATAATTGTAATAATATATTAATTGTATAAGGGATCCGACAAACCTGGAATAGTTACTGAAGACCCTGGATAAGCATTTAATGTGCATTTACGAGCTTTTAGAATCAATTATATATTCCTCTAAAGTAAGGTACAAACAGAGGGCCAGAATTGAGAACTTATTAAAGGATACACCACTCCTCTGCAGAACTTGTATGCGTATGTAACATTGACAGCCAAAGTTAAAGTATCACAAACTTCCCTGCTTCAGATGAACAATAATGTGAATTTAGATACTGCATATAGCTATTAAGACAATTCTCTAGAATTCTTCAACAGTTGTCATGAACACCAATGACTACATTGCCGAAGCCATCAGGCAGCTCTAAAAACCCGCTTTTTACAGAAAAAAATTGAAAACTGACCAAACTAAGAAATATAGCAAAGAAATTGCAAATAAGTGATATGCACATTGTTCAAACTGAAAGTCTATAAATTAACCACATTGTTTGTATCTGTTTAGATCTAGCAACTAGATCTAGATTTGGGTGTTTTTGCTTTGTTTTATGTTGTTTATATACATGTTTATTCAATCGCCTGTACAAGGTTATATCCGAGGTAGTGATTTCTACAATCTTTTTCAACCAGCGGTGCTCTTTCACATGTAAATTTATTTCGAAGTCTATAAGACACCTTACGGCAATCCCGCCGAGCATACAAAGCATTCCGATTATAACGGTAACCCTCGGTGATAACTCAAAAAAGTTGTTTCCATTACACCCTTATAAACGTCACGCCTTGCACACACAGGAATTTTTTTCTTGTTTTAAGTCGCCTGGATAGATCCGAGGAAGTGAGTTTTGCAGTCTTTTTCAACCATCGGATGCCTTTTAACATCTATATGCGATTTATCTACGCTTTCTTTTTTCAAATTTTCAAATATTGCGGAAATTTTCACGCTTACGATATAGCAGATAATTTTGTTGAATGTTTAAGGATTTTTTTTGTTATATAGAAATGTAAGACCCTGTTACAATGCAGTAAATACAAGTAATATAAACTGATTCATTTCCTGTAGCCTTTCATGATCACGAAGTTTGTGTAAATAATATTTTATATATTTAAGTAAATTTGAAAACGTGTCAGATAATTTTTTAAAGTAGTAAACCTAGGAAGCACGCTATGGCAATAGACAAAGAATAAGATTTAATTATATTTTATTTCCTTAAAAAAAAAACAAAATCAGTTAGGCACACAGAACATTAAAATGATAGCATCACGTCACACACTTTGATCTCTCGACCTTTCAATTTATATGTACCCATGTTTAATTACCAAGGTTTGATTGGTGTAATAAATCCATTAAGGAGTATATATGCGAACATGTGTTGCAATACAAATGAAAAATGTGAATGTCAATTGCAATCAAGAATGACGAAGACTGGTTTGCACGACGTGCATGTAACAGAACGGCGAATAGTTTTTATACAACCGCAAAAAATTTGAGGTCGTATAATGGTATGGTGCTGTCGTCGTTGTCGTCGTCGTCGTTGTTGTCGTTGGCCTTGTCGTCGTCTGTAGACACTTTTGTTTTTGGGCAATAACTTAAGTTCCAGTTGATCAATCCTCATGAAATTTTACCACAGTGTTCCTTGGCACAAAAGAAGTCTGGGGTGGGTTTTAGTCATTTTGGTCCCTCCCATTTTTCAAAAGAGGGGCCAAAAAGGGAAAAATTGGGTGTTTTCACATATATGGCTCTAGAATATTTATTATTGATTGGATTTTGATGGGGTTTCTTTCAGTGTGTTCCTAATTAAATTTCTTTTCAGAAATATGTCAATGGATTTTACGTGTCATGTACCGTTCACGAGATAAATGGGGCCCAAATGGGGCAATTTTCAAAAAAAAAATTTTTTTTATTTCTAGTCCAATTTTGATGCAGATTTTTTAATGGATTCTTTTTGAAAAGAAACACAGAGCTGCACCATCAGATTTTTGACAACTTGCTTGTTTTCTGAGCTATGAGTGGCCGAATTGGGGACAAAGTTGCAAATTTGCAGGTTACCTAATATTTTTATTTTTCATCAGATTTCAATGGGATTTTTTTCTGTGGATTCCTCTTGATTTAAGCTTTCAGTAGTATATCAACCAATTTGGCATAGCTCTTTCTGTTTTTAGCTACAAGGAGTCAAAGGGGCCAAAATTGCAATTTTTCGAAATATGTGAAATCTTTTATTTTTCATCAGATTTCATTTGATTTTTTTTGTTTGTTTTGGAGTCCTCTTGTTGTAAGCTTTTGGTAGTATGCCAAAAGATAGCTCTTACCGTTTTTAGCTATAAGGGGTCAAAGTGGCTGGAATTGCAATTTTCAAAATATGTAAAATCTTTTTTTTATTGGATTTTAAAGGGGTTCCTTTCTTCATATCCTCTTATGGTAGAGTTAAAGTACATGTAGTATATTGACCATTTTGACATACCTCTTACAATTTCCGATATCTTTAAGGAATTATAAGGGCTAATTATGATTTTCCTTAGTTTGTGTGCAGCTATTTACTGGGTCAAGCCCTTTATTGTGTCCATCTAATTACTGTGTCAAGCTCTTTACTGTGTCCTCATTCATTTTGAATTACACTTGTTCAAACTTCACTGTTCGACATGCTGCGGTCGTATCATGCTGCGCTCGGCAATAAAAGTAACGCATCATGGGTCCGACATTTTCTGTTAACAGAGTATGGCATGCTGACCCTTCCGGAGCAGCACCTCATGTCACTCTCAGTTTCACGGGATCGATTTCACAAGTTGTGAGAGCCTTGGCTTTGACTTTTGTGTTTTATTTCTGTGCTTTGTAGCTGTCTCACGTCATTGTTTTCTGTGTTCTCGTTTTTGCCATGTCTTTAGCCTTCAGTTTTTGTAAATACCAACTCCTTTGTTCCTTGGGTATTCTACGCCATTGTTTCACTTACTTTTGGGAGACTTTGACATCATTTATGAACACAGATTTTGTCATGACTGTTTAAATTTTGAGTTCAATTTTCTTCTTTCTCTTTTTATCTTTTGCTACCCTTAATTGGCTTCGGATGAAGGGGAATCCGTATTTGAGACAAAAATGAAAACTATAAATTTTTGCATGGAGTAATTTTCCTTTTTTCAGGCGATGACATTGACAGACTTATACAGAAACTCAGAGAGTTACTGCCCAAGGTAAAAGTATCTGATATTTAAGAAAATATAATTGTATAATACATATGATAAGAAACAAAATCTTTAGAAAAAAAACCTATTACAGATAGAGGTCAACTATGATTGCAGAAATGTTTGCAAGTGCCAGGATCTACCAACCTAAAGAAGTTGAAGAAAATCTAAATACCAATTTAGGAGTTATTGCCCTTTGTTGGTAAAATTTTCGTAATCTTTTACATTTTCTTATTTTTCAGGAATGCTTTCATGCTCTCACTGATACTGCCGATGTCTGCTGAAATACATGAAGACTCTTTACCAAACCCTTCGGGAAGTTTTGAGTTTGATTTTTCTTCCGTAGTGCGACAGTGTTTTACCAGCAGACTAGATTCCTTGAGCTAGCCGGCAGTTTAGCGGCGAGCACTCTTTGACCCTTCTTTCAAAATTACGTTTTGTCTTATGCTTTTTCTGTTCCAAGATAGTGGTCATTGAGTTAGTAGTCTACCTGTATTGGGTTTTATTCGCGTGTTTATGATACTATAGGGAAACGGGATAGAGAAAGGGGAGGTTTGGGTACCCATAAACCGGTTTAACCCGACCACTGGCTTTTGCTGGTGCCGGTACCAAGTCCGGCTATCCCGAGTTCCTATCGTTATTTATGTTTGTCTCTTGTTTTCATTATTGTTTTTCTGGTGCAGTTTGCTTGTAAATTGTGGCATGTGATTGTAGTTCCTGGCCATTGTAGGTGTTTGCTGTTTTCCTGTTTTTGTAATGTAAAGTCAAGTTTTAATAGCAAAAGTTTTCATGTTATTAAGAACTACAAATGTCTGTCAGGTTCGCATCTCATCAAAGATGAACGCCGGCGGGAACATGTTTTAACATAAGACCTTGTAAATTGTTGATTCAAGAAAACAGTTTCATGCATCAAGTTGACTTTAACTAGGCATGGTAACGTGATGTCATTAAACAAATGCATGATTTTAGTACCGATCATAAATTCAAGATAGGCGCTATTGCAGATCCTAGCTTAAGATTTGGACACTATAAGAAAATGTATTGAATTTCTCAATTTTTGAAAACCGTTTCATATATCAAGTTTTATCAACTAAGCATGGTAACATGATGGTCATCTAACAAATTTTATATATGTGTAGCGATCACAAATCCAAAATGGCTGCCAGCAAGGAAGATCGCATAACACTATTGGAAAATGTTGTAAATTGTACCGATCATAAATCCAAGAAGACCGCCATTGGAGATTTAATTTAACATTGGAACCTATGTCATTTCCCGTCTGAAAGGATTTGGGGTAAATGCACATGACACAAAGTCTTCACAAATACATGTCAAAATAAGCAATGGAACAACGCTTTTATTGTTGTTTTTCATCTTTAAGTCGCCACGAAGCCTTCGACAATGAGCTTTGTTCATACCTCATAGTCAGTTCAAGACGGCCCTAGCACCGGTTTGAGCGGAATTCATTGCTAGATGTCGTGCAAAGCTACATCCACGTTATGACATGTCATAGATGCGGGATCGTAAACAAACCTAAAATTCACTGGCACAGTGTTCTTTATAAATATTAACCATAAATTTCTTTGTCAAATAATAATTTGTTTAAAAAATGATTAACGGTAAAAGTGAGCCACCAAAACTTTTAGTGAGTAAATAAGAATTAGGACACGGTTTGTTTGATTGCTGTTATGTTCTGTTTTACAGTATGAGGACTCTAGAGGAAATGAGAATAACTCCGGAAAAACCCAAAGAGAGGTTAGATTTGTACTATTCTTTATAGTTGAGATTAGTTTTAATAAATATTTAAATAGTTTTAATAAAATCTTAAATATATATAATGAGAAACCTCGGTCAGTTATCTCCCTGTACTTAGTTAGTTTTGTATGGTTTAAATTGGAGATAATTTTAATTAGCATATCAATAGTCGCTTTTGATGTTTTAACTATATATAACTAACTTGGTACAGGGAGATAACCGACCGAGGTTTCTCATTGCATAATATATATATATAACTAAATACCGAAGTTACTGTAAATTTAATTTCTGCATATGCGCATTTCGACAACTTATGTATCTTCAGTGCAGATAAAATCTAATCGTTTGGAAGACCAGAAACTCAAAGATGTTTAAAAACTGATAGAGAACAAATAACCAGTATGATCTAAATGTAAAGCCAAAATTAGCTAAGGACAGAGCTTTGCTTGAGGGAGATACTCCTTAGTTTTCAACAAAATTTTCAAAAATTTAGATATTGCAAGGTTCCAAATATAATCGGCTTTCGGGTCAGCACCGAAGTACTGACTACCGGGCTGGTGATTACCCTCGGGGACTAAACGTCCACCAGCACTGGCATCGACCCAGTGGTAACAAATCACTAAATACCGAAGTTACTGTAAATTTACTTTCTGCATATGAGCATTTCGACAACCTATGTCTCTTCAGTGCAGATAAAATCTAATCGTGTGGAAGACCAGAAACTCGAAGATGTTTAAAAACTGATAACCAATATGATCTAAATGTAAAGCCAAAATTATATGGTTGATTCAGATAAAGTTCTACTTTTCAAATCGTGTTTTTACACCACCACTTGTGCTTATCATGAATACTTCCATGACAACGGATTTAACATAGGGGCTTTGTCATACAAAGGACTTTCGCTTTGTTCGGTAATTTTATTATTACCCCATTTGCATTAACCTGTAATTACTGTCAAGAGAGTTGGAGTTTTCTTGTACGTATATTACCTGACACTCTACGTAAACAATACTTATTGATAGAACGAAATAACTTTTGATCATTGACATTGAAAACTGTATAAATTATAATTTAAAATTTGATTTACTTTTGTACAAATTATGATGTGTATTGCCATATTTTGTTCAAATTACAATGCACGCAAATAGTACTTTTTATGATTTTATTGTACACACTGTAATTTGTTTAAATGTGCAAAATGATAATTTGTAGACAACATATACATTTATTAAGGTCCTTTAAGATGTTCTCATGTTGTTTCATTTTACATCCACTACTGAATATTTTTTAACCATGGACTGTATATGATCATCGTCTTTGAAACACATATATAAGTTATTTGAGTCAGTTTTCACGGATTAATGTATGAATAAGCTAAGAATTGTTGTTCATTTTACCATTTGTACATCAGCAAATTGCTGACTGATCGTTATTTCTGTAAGTGCGACGTTGCACAGTACTGTATAACAATTCCAAATATAATTTAGCGTCCACTTGCATTGGTCAACTTAATGACAAGCAGACAAAATATTTTTCGATATTTCCTTTTGCCCACTAATCCGCTTAACAAAAATATAGTGCAGCAAATAAAGACGTCACAAACATCAATCACGTCGATTTTAAAGAAATAAATTGGAATTATAAGAATTAAATATAAAAAAGACGGAATAACAGGAAACATCTACAATGGCTGAAAATTACAATTACATGCTGCAATTAGCCAGGGAAAAACAAATGAAAAACACTGATTTTAAGACTTCGGACTACATTTAGCTTGTGAGTGAGCTGCTAGATTATTTCTTGAACCTATATTTTAATAGGATTTAAATTTGAAAAGTTACAACCTAGATTGAATATCTTGTACAAATACAAGTTGATAATTGTCTGGTAAGCAACAAATTCGAAATTGATATTGAAATACAAAAAACTTGGTAAGTACAACAAGGCTCCTAGAACCGACTTGAGAGGTACTCATAGCTAAATGGCAAGCATATTTTTTTTATTTCCGTGTTTTGTAGCTGTGTTACGGTATTGTTTTCTGTATTCTCATTTTGGCAATGCCTTTGGATTCGATTTTTGTAAATACCACCCTTTTGTTCCTTCAGGATTCTACTGCCGTTGTTTCTGAAAGCCCATCTACATGCCCTTCTTAACCACCTTGCATTCATCTTATGGATTCAGACCATTGCGGTCGATAATTTTACCGGTGATTTCCACCTGATTTGTCTTTGTCTTATGGACTTTGGCTCTCGGTCACTCCGTTCGGTAATTTTGTTTCCATCTTCTAAATGTTTAGATTTTATCTGAACTGAAGAGACATGGATTGTGCCAATGGCAATAAACAGAAACCAAATTTACAGTAACTTCAGTTGTAAGTTATGTGATGATTTCCGTCTATCATCAAAGATATATTTGTAATTTTGTAATTAAATAAATAAAATGAAATAATAAAATAAATAAATAGATAAATAAATAAACGGATACAGAATTTATTTTAATTAATTTTAGTTTTGGAGATGGCCATTTCGAAAAATATATATGTCTCTTAATTACAAATAACCAACATTTTAAGACGAAATATGAGAAAATAAGATCGATTTGGTAGAAAACTTTCACCATAATATTATTTTAATAGGCTCTCAAGTCAGCAAGTACCTTGTTTGGTTGTAAACTTCTTTATAGTGTCAAAATTGTCATTGATAAACAATGAAATGACACGGAGTAATTACAAATGAGACAAAGTTTGTATATATTCAAGGCAGAACCAAGCAATGTAACAACGCTGTTATTGATGTTCTTCATCTTGAAGTCACCTTGAGGCCTTCACAAATGAATTTTGTTCGTTCCATATAATAAGTTCGAGACGATTTCAACTTTGATATTGTAAACTTTACACACATCAACAGTAATATTCCGTCTTCATTAGCGTATGGAGTATATATTTCTCAATTAATCCGTTACGCTATAGCATGTAGTCACTATCAAGATTTTTTTACCACCACAAAGATGTTTAATTTGTAAGCTTTTAAATCAAGGCTTCGATAAATGCAGATTTGTAGTATTTCTGAAGAAACTTATTGGACGATATCCAGATTTGATGGATAAATATTCAATTCTAATTTCGAATTTTTTTGAAGACGTTTTTTTTTTAAGTTTTTGCTTGAGGTTTGTCTATGGGTCACTTTGGTGTTACTTGTACTTCGAACGACGAACATGTGTTTCCTGTATGGTGACACAAGGCTTGTACATCGAACGACAAAAACATTGTACCTGTTTGATGACACAAGGCAATGTTTTGACAATATTATGGCTTTGACATTAAACAGATTCTTGGCACACAGCAGCTAAAGTTACTCGTCATATAAGCCGAAGGTTGATGCATCATTAAACCTGGTTTAACCTAGCATTTTATTTATAAAATGCCTGTTCCTAGTCGGGAATATGACGGCTTGCATGAAATGTTCTGTGTCGGTTTGTGTGTTCTCGATACTGTCGTACGTCTTACTGGTCTCTCCCTCTAATTGCTTCGGACATTTGTTGACCCTAGCACTGGTTTCAGGGGAATACATTGCTAGATGTCGAGCAGCACTACATCTACTTCTTTTTACCCATGGATGCCGTATCGTCAACAAACACAAATTAAACTAGATTTGCAATTGCAAGTAATAACCGATGTCACCCACAGACCACCAATTCAATGATTCCACAAGAGTCACAGCCTCAAAATCTACCTAGAAATAAATTTTCGTTGAATTCCGACAATGTTAAAATTTGACATATTTCGACGGCCGTTTTGAAAATTTCAAATGCACAGCACACAACTTCAGATGGTGCTCCAACTTTGTGCAAAGTTTGAAATAAATTTGTCCAGCCATCTCAAAATAATCGCTCGGACAAGAATTATGGGAAGAAAAAGAAGAAGGAGAAGAAGATGGAAAAAAATAATAATCAGAAGAAACGTAGAAAAACAACATGTCACCCCGACAATGTCTGGGGTGACATAACTTGCAAAGTGCTCTTACAATCACTATCGTCAGTCGTCAGTCGTCCAACAAGAGCTAAGTGTCCAAATCTAGCGGGCAATTACAATAAATAGACAAACATAGGGCACTTATTATGTCGATTGTAAGAAAACGAGGTATTATAAAAAAAGTGTGATGTGGGCACTATAAACAGGTGGTCAGAATAACATTTTGCTCTTGTTTAAAAAATGATAGAAACAATAAAATCCCAAACTTTTGAATTATGAAAAGTAAATCCAAATGAAAAATTCTCTCAAGAAAAAGTTCACCTTAACTGAAATATGTAGAGAATATATATAAGAAGTGTTCTGCGTTTGTTTCTTTTTTTCACATGATATATTGACAGCGAATATGTATCGATTGAATTGGAGGCTCTTCCACTGTTTTCTGAATACCGTATAATGTGTAAAAGTTTTGCGGATTTGGTAAAAATCAGGGGATTTATCTTCGCAGGTTTAATTTTTGCGGTTTGGAAACTTGGCAAAATTATTGAAAAAAATAATGATTTTTTTATGTTTTTTTTTTAAAATATACTGAAGAAATAAAACACTGTAAAAATCAGCTGATAAATGACACAATTAAGAGTTTACTGTCACATATCACAAGAAATTGACAGGAATGATGTCCTCCATAGATTTCAAAAATTTCTTTAGATTTAAAACAGTTACATATGACCTTATGTTTAAAAGAAATGGACTGATGCACCTTCACATGCCATTTTGAATTAGGTGTTTCCATTCTTGAACCAGATATGTCAAATTGTTTAAGAACTCAATTGTCATTTTTGTCATCCAAAAACCTCTAATATTTTTGAAAGGTTTTTTAGGAATTGTAATTGTAATTTTTCGGATTTAAATTTTGCAAATGCCTTGTATCCGAAAAATTATCAGAAATTAAATCCTCGCAAACATTTTCCTCTATAGGTATTTTTAAAGTGATTGAGATCGGAATTGTCAGTCCACAAAGGAATAGTCCAAAGGTTATTGCAATATCGGACACACAAAGAAACGAAGACTTCACATAAGAACGGTACAGAAAAGAAAATTGGTACACATAAGAACAACACGGACATAATTATAATAATAACAAAGGGATATGGAGTAAATGCACATCAGACAAAGTCTCTACAAATACATCGTAGAACAAATAAAATGAAAACGCTTTTTTTTTGTTCTTCATTTTCTACATAAAACATTAGTGGGATCAGGTGAACTGGTAGAGTAAGCACCTTCAGTTACTTAAGACACCCTCCGTGTTGCACTTGCCGTATACGTCAATGGGGTCGAATCTAGTAAAGAAAAAAAACAAGCTTAAGGTAGTTGCCACCTTCGAATGAAAGGAGAATTTCATAAAAGTGTTCTGCATAAGTAGGACTTAATGAAAGGTTGACAAAAAGGAAGAAAAACAGTAGGTTCATGTGCTTGGTGTTTAGGTAAATGCAATCAGAAATTTGGCGGGAAATGTCCATTTCTAGGTTTTTCATGGGCTTTGTATAGATATTTGTTGGTCGTGAAAAAAGAGTGAAGGAGTAATGTCAATTTCTTAGAATTTTGTCTTAAATTCCTTAAAGGTATATGCTTTTAGAATATAACATGAATAATGGGTGTTCATGGACAAAATATTTTACATGTTATGATATGGAAAAAGACAAAGGAGTCGGCATATCTGACCAAATGTCAGAAATCAACGGCGGCAACTACATTAAGTTGTTACAACTATTTGAAATTACAGAAAAATTACAAGATAGTAATGAGAATAATTATGTTTCCCGGTCCTTGCTTATTTATGTTATTACATATGTCTTTCTTTTGACAGCTACATGATCATCGTGAGAACAGAGGGAACGATAGTGGAGAAAAACATATAAAAGCACTTGAACAACCGGTATGTGATTATTTATTACATAACCGTATATTATTATCATACCGGAACGATTCTATTAAAGTTTCACTGACTTGCAATATTAAAATCTGGGTTACTTATATTTTGATTTTGTTTTTAAGCGTCTTTAAATTTTAAACAAATATTAAATGACTGAATAAATTAATGAACTTCAGAATGTGCAAGCATTGAGTGTTAGTGCATTCTGTTGTTGATAGACTGTTGTAAAAGTATTCTAGACCAATAACAACCCAATTAACACTATCGGACAAGTGTAAATCGACAAGATCATTATTATAGTCAATCAATAAATGAGATTGTTGAAAAAATTATTATTACTGTAATAAACATTATTGATTTTATTACAGTAATAATTTCTTTGTCGGGATCGCATCTATTGTTTAGACTTTAATAATAATGATCCCATCGATTCGCACTTGGATGATAGTCATTAATGCAATGGCATCTTATTACATTTAGGGATGTTTTCATTGTAGTTGTCGTCTTTCATTCACTGTTAATGGTGAATAAAAGGATATGGAGTAAATGCACATGAGACAAAGTGTCTACAGTTACATGGTAAAAACAAGCAAAGGAATAACGCTGTTATTGTTGTTCTTCATCTTGAAGTCACCATGAGGCCTTCAACAATGAGCTTTGCTCATACCTCATAGTAAGTTCAAGACGGCCCCTAGCACCGGTTTAAGCCGAACTCTTTGCTAATTGTCGAGCAACGTTACATCCATGTCTTCACTGGTCATGGGTGCGGGATTGTCAACAAACATCAATTAAACTGGCAAAGTGCTCTTACTGCCATCCTTTGCCCGACAAAAGAACTAGTGTCTGAAGCTAGTGGACGATTACAACATAAAGACAAACACAGGGCACTCATCAAGTCGAATGCAAGAAAACTTGGTGTTATAAAATATTGAGATGTGGGCACTTCAAACAGGTGGTCAGAATTACATTTCGGAATAACAAAATAAATGTCAAAATTTGAAAGTATGAATAGTATATCCATATGAGAAATTCTCTCACGCACAAGTACACCATAACTGAAAAATATAGAGAGCATAATTAAGTCTTTTTATCTATCCACGGCATATACCAAAACATTATGCGACATTTTACGGACTGAAAATGTTCACTTTGTTAAACCCCCGCAACAAATTTTGGGGTGGTATATCGGAATCACCCTGTCTGTCTGTCTATCCGTCTGTCCGCCCGTCTGTCCACACTTTTTGTAAGCGCAACTCCTCTTAAACCACTTGTAGGATTTTTATGAAACTTTACACAAAGGCAGGACACTATATGAAGATGTGCATGAAGGAATATAATTATTGTCCGAAACCAGGAAGGGGGATAATTTGACTTGACTCTTCGTAGATTCCCTATGTATGGGTTATCTCGTAAGCGCAATTCCTCTTAAACCACTTAAAGGATTTGATGAAACTTTACACAAAGGAAGGACTGTATATGGAGATGTGCATGAAGGTTCATAATTATGATTCAAAACCAGGAAGGGGAGATAATTTGACTTTGACTTTTCGTAGATTCCCTATGTATGGGTTACCTTGTAAGCGCAATTCCTCTTAAACCACTGAAAGGATTTTGATGAAACTTTACACAAAGGAAGGACTCTATACTGAGATGTTCATGCTGGAATATAATTATTGTCGGACACCAGGAAGGTGAGGTAATTTGACTGGGACTTTCGTTGATTCCTTCTGCAATGATTTTTT
>MJUU01064357.1:3466-20793 GCA_002080025.1 Modiolus philippinarum | reverse complement strand
AAAAAAAGGGTGAATTTTATTTTTGTCTGATTTTGACAGAGTATTTTCATTGGCACCCTTACGAAAAGTTCTTTCTTGAAGATTATATCATTGTGTCCATACTTGTATTGTGTCCACACCTGTATTGTGTCCACACCCAATTAAATTTGCACTTACCATATCAATTCAGTGTTCAATGAGCGGGGGTATTTTTGGCTGCCATTCGGCGACAGCTCATGTTTTATTTATCAACAGTCAGTATTTATATAATTAGGTTAGAAAATATTAGGCAATAAAAAAAAATGAAATTATATTTATGCCAAAAACGCATTCTCATTTTTAGACAGTAGATCCAGACTCCAAGGACACAGATCTCTTCGCAAGTTTTATAGTGAAAAAGGGGAAGAAGGAAGAAAAGGTAAATATGATAAAAAATAATATGCCCTACGTCATATTTTGTGGTGTATAGTGTTTTTGTCAACGTTCAAATCATGCTTACCATTCCGAATCACCTGACGATACCTCAAGTTTTTGTTGGGACTTTCACTCTTAGGACTTTAGTTTTGTGGCGTTCCTGTTTATCCTTGTTTTGTCTTTTTTATATTGGCTTCTTTTATGACATCTTTGTATTGTTGTTTTTTTTGTTGTTGTTTCAGAGAATATCCCTTTTATTTCAAATTATTGACCAAAAAACTTAGATTGAAAGTCCCGTAAAGCATGTATAAGTAGTATTAATTGTAAACATATTTATTTATGAAATACTGCAATGAATTAGTGATTTTCACTTGTTTATTTTAATCTTATGCAAATCATAATTAAATCTTAGCTT
This sequence comes from Modiolus philippinarum, assembly GCA_002080025.1. NCBI lineage: Eukaryota > Metazoa > Mollusca > Bivalvia > Mytilida > Modiolidae > Modiolus > Modiolus philippinarum. The sequence continues at coordinate 19,985 of MJUU01064357.1, read as the reverse complement.
AGCTGTTTTTTTCACCAATTTATCCCAAAGGTATTCACCAACCCAGTAGCCAGTGCTTCGATGCTGGCCTTAGAAGAGATCTTATTTGGACACTTTCAATATCTGAATTTAAGAAAATTTTGTTTAAAAGTAAAGAACATCTCCACAGCTTTTTCGTAGCTGATTTAGAATTTTCTAATTAGATCCTATGGGTCATTCGTTCTCTTTCTTTTTTCAATTATCTCATTTTATTGATTTCCAAATATTTTGATTTGATCTTCACTTAAAAGACATAACTTGTCGAGATGGCAATATACAAAACTAAATTCACATTTACTTCAGTATTTTGTTATTTATTACCACTGGATCGATACCACTGCTGCTGGACTATTAATCGTCGAGGTTCCCCTGCCCCCCCCCTTACGTAGCGAGAAGGATGTTTGGTGCTGGTGTGTAAAACTGATTTCAATTGATTTTTTTTAACTCAGGAGTATCTCTCTCATGCGTAGCTCTCTCCTTTGCTAATTTTGGCTTTTTTTATTTTGATCGTGTTGGTAATTCTTTCACCATCAAATGTTACAAATATTTCAGTTTTTGGATTGTCAAATCTTTTAATTTGATCTGCACTTAAGAGACATAAGTTGTCGAAATGGCAATATGCAAAAACTAAATTCACAGTACACATCTTGGGTTGGAAAATCATAAAATATGTGTATTTGTACATTTTTATCAGCAATTCTGAAGGGGAATCTATATGTAATTCACAAAGTTTATTGAAATCTAAGTATGTACCGGTAACAGAGAGGAACTTTCTCAAATGCGTGAGGGCAATGATAAAAAGATCTTTCAGAAATAATTGATTGCAGATATTTGGTTGTTGTCAGGTAACCATTGGCTGAGCCTTTATATTCGATTTTAGCCGCCAGCGAATATATGGTCAAATGGCAACAATACTTAACCTTTCTTATTTCGATTCTTAAGTGACAGAAAATGCAATTTTCCATCCTCCGGCGACATCAGAATCGAAAGCAATGAACATTTACGTTTACATTCAACGGATAACAGCATACACCTACAATGGCCGAAAACTACAATTACATGCCACAACTCACAAGTGAACTGCTCTAGAAAACACGTGTCAAAACTGAATGTTTTACTAAAAGTAAAAATTGAGGCTAGGCTAGTTGATTAATTTCATTGTCTAACCCCACGATAAAACCAATTTAAGTCCTTGATGCTATTCTTGCCATGAAACAAGGCTAAGGTAAAATTTTGAAAAAAAAACAGATATCACAACGGCAAATCTGAATCACGTAATCGATAAAGACAAAACTAAAAATAACACAATGATATAAAAACAAGACAGAGGACAAAAGTAACGATAAAAAAATTGTCAACCGGTATGCTTCTGACTTGGTGCAGGCATTTCAAAAGAAGTGATGCGTAGAACTCAACATCAGTTGCTACTGAAATATCGAAGACAGTTAGAATAATTACCATCCTAGGATTCAGCACGGACCAAAACCTCTAAATTTTTCACAAGGGGACTAATATCCATTGAAGAATAGTTTTATTATACCCCGCCATACGTAGTGGCGAGGTATCATGTGATACCCTCAGTCATGTGTCCGACCGTCCGTCCCCTAATTGTTTCCTACTGATAACGTGTAAACACAATAACATACAGCCTTCTAACTTGGTATATAAGTTGTTTGTTCTGGGTTCAAAGGTGCAAGGGTTCTGGAGTTATGCCCCTTGACACTTTGAAATTTGGAGATTTAGGGTTTCCGACTGATAACTTCTGAACCAAATAACATACTGTTTTCAACCGTGGTATGTTATTTGTTTACCACAAAACTCAGATAAAATTTGAATTTGGGTTCAGAGGTCATAGGGGTTCTGGAGTTATGTCTCTTGAAACTTTCAAATTTTGCAAATTTTAAGGTTTCCGACAATAAAAAACTAAATACCGAAGTTACTGTGAATTAAGCTACTGCATAGCTTCTGCATATGCGCATTTCGACAACTTAAGTCTCTACAGTGCAGATAAAATCTAAACGGTTGGAAGACCATTAAATCAAAGATGTTTAAAAACTGATAGAGAACAAATAACCAATATGATCTAAATGTAAAGCCAAAATCAGCTGAGGACAGATCTTTGCATGAAGGATATACTCCTTATTTTTTTCACAAAATTTACAAAAAATTAGATAGTGTAAGGTTCCAAATAGAATCGGCTTTCGGGTCAGCACCGAAATATAGCTTGTGAACCAAATATTATACCATCTTCAAACTTGATATGTAAGTTTTTACAACAAAACTCATATCAAGTCCGGTTTTTGGTTCAGAGGCCCAAGGGGTTCCTTGAAACTTTGCGATTTTGCAAATTTTAGGGTTTCCAACTGAAAACTTGTAAACCAAATAAAAACTGTCTTCAAACTTGGTATGTAAGTATTTTACTACACACATCATACCACGTTCGATTTTGGGGTCAAAGATCTTCGGGATTCTAGAGTTTTGCCCCTTGAAACTTTTGAAATTTTGCGAATTTTAGGGTTTCCGACTGATAACTTGTAAACCAAATAACATACTGTCTTCAAACTTGGTATGTAAGTTTTCTTTTTAGAACAAAATACATACCAATATTTTATTAAAGGATATGGAGTAACTGAACATGATACCATGACACATATGGTAACAGCAATAATTTTAATGAGCTGTATGGCCATTTCGGAAATTTGTTCCTATCAGCAGCACTAGAACCCAAACATAGGAAGTCCATTATTGCAAAAAAAAATGTTTAATTGCATAAATTGGGTTCAAATTTCCGAGGGGTTTTGGAGTTATGCCCCTTGAAACTTTGAAATTTTGCAAATTTCAGGGTTCCCACTGTTTTCAAATTTTGTATGTAAATTGTTTACCACAAAACTCGGAAAAAGGTGATTTTGGGTCCAGAGATTCAAGGGGTTCTAAATTTATGCCTTTTGAAACTTTGAAATTTTTGCGAATTTTAGAGTATCCAACTGATAACTTTTAAATGAAATAACATACTGTCTTCAAACTTTGTATGTAAATTGTTTTCCACAATACACAGACCAATCTAATGTTGAGTTCAGAGGTACAAAGAATTCTGGAGCTATGTCCATAATTACTAAAAAATTTTTTGAAGCATGGCGGGGTAACATGTACTGCACCATTACTATTTTTATCGTAAAAGCCTTGGGTAATGGGGCGGTCAACAAGAAACATCAACGTCTGCAGGAGAGTTGGCGTCCTTTTAATATTATATTTATGTAATGAGGGCTTCATTTAGACTATAATTAAATTTGGTCTTTACATATTTTAATGTTCCTGATGAAAGATTACTCTAACACGTGTATAGCATAACAAAATATGCCGTTTATTTTGCAGCTTTGGTGTTTTTGTATTTTAGTTACACAGACACAATACGAAACTAACATGGGAATTAGTACGGTTAATATCTGTCAGTTTTTCTGTATAATTGGGATAATGGTCTTGCAAAGGTCTTGATACCATCTATACTTTGGTGCAAGCTGGAAACAGATTTTTTATTAGAAATTTGCAATATTTATTTTTTTTTCAAAGTTTTGTTTTAAACCAAGAAGTATATCCGTCATACAAATCTTTGTCCTTAGCTGTCTTCGATTTTTAATTAAAATCATGTTAGCTTTATGTTCATTCTAATGTTTATATGTTACAGCGAATTAGTATAATTAGGGATTTTCTAAAATCACTGAAAATTCAGAGAATTTGTAAAATTACTAAATTGGTCAGTTGGTTTGTAACATCCCTAATTTCACAGGCATCAAAGTTTTTTGACTCAAAAACTCCTTCAAGACTATCCAAATTATTCTTAGTTTTCAACATAGGGGAGAAAACATCCAACTACTATACATGGGTCATCTAACACTTAAAGATACAATTTTGGTCGTAATAAAAATATCCTAGACTATCATCCTTAATGTCCAGAGTTTTTAACCCCTTTAAATATGTTTTTTAGATTTTTTTCCTCACTTATTTAAGTACGTTATTTTTAAAATAAATGATAATAATGAAAATAGTGTTTGCCCACCTACTGATTTTTTTTAAAAGGCCGACATTACAATCACAGGCCACATTCCACAAGGGGAACTACACTTTAAAAAACAAAAGACTAACGTAAATAACAATAGGAACTTTGGACAGCCGGACTTATTACCAGTATACAAGCAATAGCTTGGGGTAGGGTTAAACCGGTTAATTGGTACCCAAATCTTAATAAGAATCTCTCATAATGGCCTATATAACACATAAACAGTTTTCCACAAGAAAAATCAAGCAATCTCTCTCTAGGGATTCTGATTTAGGAAAATTATAGGAATCTGCGAATGCAATTAGAATACATTTTTAGTAAATTTAAAACAAATCATTTTCTTTAAAGCTAAATTGAAACAGTTTTAAAGTGAAAATGCAGTGAAATTAGACTCTCCCCTGCACCTATGAAATATTTGGTTATTCTTTGTCTTAATTTACAAGAAAGTACAATTCTGAAATCATAATTTTACTTTCATGTATCTAAATATGAAATTGCTTTAAATCATATATTCTTTGAAACTACAGGTAAGAAGACTGTGCCAACCATTCAACTTAACTTGATATCACTCTGAGTTTAGAGGTGCAAATTTCATTGAAATGAGTAAAGAAATGGTACTAAAACAATTTTTTGAAAGCATATTAGTTTTCTGTGAAATATTTATGACGGTGCTAGGGGCCGTCTTGAACTTACTATGAGGTATGAGCTAAGCTCATTGTTGAAGGCCTCATGGTGACTTCAAGATGAAGAACAACAATTAAAGCGTTGTTCCTTTGCTTGTTTTTTACCATGTATTTGTAGAGACTTTGTCTCATGTGCATTTACTCCATATCCTTTTATTCACNAATAATTCAGTTTTGTATGCTTATAACAGCAACTTCGTCATTTGTTATTTAAACATTATTTTTGTGTTAGTACACATTCCTGCAAAATATACCAATTTTTAAATCAGTGATTTTGTAAAATCCCCAACAAGATTTTCAGGGATTTTACAAAATCACTAATTATTTCAGGGATTTTACAAATTCACTGTTACATATATACCGCTCATTGTTTTATGGTCTTCCGAAGGTTTTGCTCTGAAAGGACATATTATTAGTTGTTGAAAGGTCTTTCTTCGGCATCTTAATTAGCGCTTACTTTTTTAGTTGCTCAGACCCTTTTGTAACTTATACTGCATTGATTTTATTTTCAGGCTTTTGAACGGACAAATCAAAACAAAATATTTCCATGTGAAAAACAACAATAAAAGCGTTGTTTCATTTGGTGAATCTTACCATGTATTTGTAGGGATATTCTGCTATGTACATTAATTGTATATCCCTGTATTTGTTCATTTATATACAGTCTAGTGGTTTAAACCAGAAAGGGAGTAAATATATGCAGGCAGAAAAAATGGACAGGCATCCAATGGATCATGCTCAAAAAGTACAGTTCGGAATGGAATCGGAAAGGGTAGGAAGTACAGAAATATTTGTAAAATGATTAAATATTTTAGGCACAATACAGAGTGGAGTAAAAGTTCGTATAAGGTTGCAAGAGGTCTAAAAGATCTGAAATAAATTTAAGTTAGGTACCTTTGTGAGAATCACTTCATTAATGAAAGGAATAATAAAATGTCAATAAAATGACAAAAGACAAACATAGATAACGATAGGAACTTGGTACCGGCACTGGCAACAGCCAGCGGTAGGGTTAAACCGGTCTTTGGGTACCCAAACCTCCCCTTTCTCTATCTCGTTTCCCTATAGTATAATAAACATACAAATAAAACCCAATACAGGTGCATGTTACAGCATTGTAATTCATGTGATAAAGTAGGCAAAGCATTTAAAAAAAATAAAACATAAAAAACATAAAAAATGGCACTGCTGTTTTGTTTGATAATGGAAGTAAAAAGAAATTCGTTTAATTGGTGCAAACTATATATAGGCTAACAGTTATAAAGATCTACATGAATGCGGGTAAAAGGGTGAACCTCGTCTAAATCATTCGGTTTGAAGGTGTATGAAGTGTCTAGCTGAAGTCGTATTTTTTGTTTGTTTGTAGGGCAATTTTTCGTTAATACCTACGTGATTAAACATGTTACAAATTATGCAATTTGACATCAAGATTAAGATTAATTAGTATAAGTGCAAGTACTAGGAAGCAAAGTGTACCGAAATTTAAGTGTCAAAATCCATTGCACAAATATACCTGTGGGAAATTAGTTAGGTATGTTGACATGAACTCCCAATGGAGTTTAACCGGATGTGTCAACAGAGGAAGTATCTCCTGCCGTGTTTGTATTACACGTGATTGGAAAAAAATAATTTGATCCCTTGCAGTTTTCTTCTGAGTGTTATTAAACAATTATATTGGTAACACTAATATATTATCTTACAGAAAGGCGAAAGAGACTTGAAAGGAGAGACATTGAAGAGAGCTTTTACAGTAAAAAGATTGTGGACTAAAAAGATTGTACCATACGAAATAGACCCATCACTAAGTAATGTTAACTTTAAAAATTATTTTCATTTTATGAAAATATAGTGAATGAATAACAAAAACCGAAGTTACTGCAAATTTACTACATGGCTATGACAATATTTTGATAACTTATGTTTCCTCAGTTCAGAAAATATCAAAACACGAGGAGTCCAGAAATCTAAATATTCCTAAAACTGATGTATAGAAATGATTCCGCAATACTTTTTGTCTAAAAGAAATAATCTTTGTCCAAAAAGGATGTAATCTATAAAATCTCAAAAAATGCCACTATCAACACGTCACAGTGCAACACGTATATCTGCATCTGTCATATTTCCCATTTATGGTTCATTAAGAGCAATTTGACAGTTTTTAGGTTATATTTAACTGAGCATACATGTTAAATGGGTTTGCAATTGAAAAAATGCACATGAATACATACATGTATTGGAAGAAAAATATATTTTTTAGAAATGATTCTATCTCATGTGCAAAGTTTTTTCTTATGTTATTTTGGTTTTCCAGTCGGGTATTTGATTTTTTTTCTATTGACAAAATTGATTGCTTTTTAATGATTCGAACATTTTGATTTTGTTTTCATTCAAAATATATTATGCAAAATTATATTATTTGCTGCTTCGCAGATTTCAATATTAATAAACTTGTCTGATCGAAGGACTTACGATACAACATATATCAATGAATTAATATACGTCAACATGTTATTGATGTATGGATGCAGCTTTGACATTCTGATTCTGAAAATGATTGGGGATATGATTTAAAAATATAAGGTTTAAAACATTTTTATCAATGATCTTTCAAATGGTTTGATTTGATCTGCACTGAAAAGACATAAGTACATCGGCAAACGAATACCGAGGCAAGAACGAGGAAAGGGGGATTCTAAAATGATAAATCCAAAATCACCGCAATTCACATCCAACACGAATTGAGACGGTATGACAGAGACAAAACAATTAAACAAAAATAAACAAGAACGCCACACAACTCAAGCACTAGCAGCGTGAACCCCTTTAAAAATGAGGTATCATCAGGTGCTCCGGAAGGGTAAGCATGATCTGCTCCAGTAAAATATGAGGTTGAAAAATCTGTTTGGTAACTGATTGATTATTGTCATTTTCTAACCCGTAGACAAAATCAATTAAAATCGATGGTGCATGTTACTTCTCTAACCCTTAAAGAGCACCAAGGTGAAAGTTTGAAAATATTTTTTTATCTCTAAAGTATGGAGCCATTACCAAGGACAAATATGTTCCACAAACATTACCTACGAAGACAAAACTAAAATATAACAAAATGTATAAAGACAACACAGAAAACAGCAGCACTGAGAGTGTGAACGCCCATTTAGGGGAGTAGACCTGGGGTAGGAGGAGATAACTCTGTTTTTCACCTTTTTATTACTTACCCAAACAAATAGAATCATTTCAATAGGTATGATCAACATTTTAAAATTGTAAAAAAAAATCATCACAGCAAATAAATATTCATTTTGTCACGAAAACAAATGCACAACATCCAGTTATTCATAATGAGTGCATTTTAGTCTTCATTTTTGCAATGCCATCCAAAAATAATGAAAATCTGTAAAAGTCGAATTTCTTCCAAGGGAGGTAGTTTGTAGCACAGATTCAGCAAATTTATTGATTTTTACCAACTTTATTCTAAATTAAGAAAAAATGGCACGGTAGAATTTTTTAAAATTTAAATATATATATTACATATACTAGTTTCCTTTTTATTCTCAGTTTTTGGTGAAAATTAAACAAGACAATTTTTTCCAAGAAGTGTTTAATAGTGATCAAAATAGGGCAAAAAATTCAGCCTATACTGTTCAGAACACCAAATATGTCAGTTCAAACTAGTTAAATTTGCTATCATTATTCATGCTTACTTTCACATATGTCTAAACTTCAGAATTTTACATTTGAAATAATTTTAAATCAAGTATAAATTTAATTGGAACCAATTTTATACACCACAATCAAGTCCCGAACGGACCAAATAATATGAGGAAACAGGGTATCTTTAATGACCACTAGACATAAAACGGGACGGTTAAAAATTGTTGAAATTTGCTTAAAGTCGACATGAACATGTTTAGTTTTGATACTGAAAATATTTAAAAAAAAATAAACGATTAAAAAATTTTAGGTTTTCCAAGGTCTACCCCTTTAAAACCGGGAGTATCATCAGGTGTTCCGGAAGGGTAAGCATGATCTGCTCCACGCGTGGCATCCGTCACACTGTTAGTGAAAAATCCGGTTTTGTCACAGTGGGTGTTAGTCAGTCCAGTAACAAACTCTGGATCTACCCAAGGATGTCTGTCCTCATTTGTGAAATAGAAACATTGTAGCTGTTAGTCAAATCGTGATAACGACCGTAAAACTTCTATAGTGACTGAACATACCCCTGATGTATAAGTTTTTGAGACAGTAATCTCGCTCTGTTGACAAAATTGCTGTACAAACTACAGGCACGGTAATAGCGAATGAGTTGTGAAATGTTCACGCCATATTCCGGAGAGGTGGGAATATTACTGCTAAAAAACGGAATGTTCACTATTGGAAAGTCGAAATCATCACGCTTGTCTTAAAGTTTTGTTTTCAGGCGTCCAGAGTTGTCAATGTAGCGGTATAGGTCCAGGTATGATGCTGATGATGGTGTATCAGTGGTCTCTTCAATTTCGAGTTCATTTGGGTATATAAGATTAAGATTATCCTTAAATTGAGGATTGTGCAATGAAAGAACATCATCTATATAACGGAAACTGGAATTAAAGGATTTGGCTAGCTTATTGTCTTTTTTCTGAACTAGCCCTTGTATGAACCTGCCTTCATACGAATAAAGAAACAAATCTGCTAAAAGTGGCGTACAATTAGTCCCAATCGGTATCCTAATTGTCTGCTGGAAAACTTGTTCTCCAAATTCTACAAATTGTTATCAATTAAGAATTTCAGCATTGTGATGACATCTTTCTCTGTATACTTTTGTGGGAATCAGTGTGATGTTTAACAAATAGGCCCCATCTTTACTTATCACTAAATATGAATATATTCTTTCAACCTTTCTAGTACAGAAAGACTGATGTATTAAATCCTGGAGTGCTGAATGACTTTAGTTTATGGTGAGGAAGAGTAGTATAGAGGGTAAAAAAAATCAAATGTTTTGACACTGTTGCAGTGGTTGAGTTCAGTTGAAGATAGATATTCTAATAAGTCTTTTGAGTTTTTGAGAATCCACATCTGATTCACTCCACTTGTTAAGTATACTTTACCACTATATATTTTGAAGCAGAAATGGCGAGATGCAGAAACTAAACTCTGTTTTTTTTTAATAGAGCACCAGGAAAAAAGTAATTTGATTATAAAAACAATGATATATAATGTGATATCGTTTTTATATTACGAAATCAGTAAATTAACGGATCTTGTATTGTTTGTTGTTGGTTTTATGAAATACTTATTTCACTCTGGGTAACCTCAGTATAACTTCTTCTCAAGAGCACTGTCCATCAACAATATCATAATAGATAAATGGGAGCTGGTCAATTAAAGAGGGACATGCTATATTCCTTGCAATACGTCCTCTTATTACTGAAACCTGTAACATAACCCCCTAAGACTTTCATTGAAATGCCAGGCATGTTGTTAATGTCAAACCAAAGCTGCTTAAGATTTGATATTAATCAATTTTCAGCATCATTGAAAACGAAACCTAATACGAACAAAGGTATAAATAACATAATACCGAAGTCCCTGTTAACTTAGATTCTGCATATGCGCATATAATTAGCACAATGCATAATTGTATCTTTATAATTAATTTAAGTTGATGACTTCTAATTTCGGTATATGAGCAAAAATTTGAATATTCAAAAATTTCTCAAGGACACTTCCGGAGATGATCACCACCTTAAATGCGACTGGAACCCACCTATATTCTTGTTTTAGTTGTAAAACAAGAACCAATAATGTGAGTAAATGTGAACATTTTCCGTCAAAAATGAAATCTACAGCGTTCGCAAATGTTTTTGAAAGAAATGTAAAATTAGTTTCAAAATAAAACGAAAATAATAAGATAAATCATATTTGTGCTCAAAACTAAATCAAGATTTATCTCCACGTTTTAGATTATACAAATGCATATGAAGTCATTGCAAAAGCTATAAAGGAATTCAGTTCTTTGACATGTGTAGAGTGGAAACCACACACTGCTGAACTTTCAGCCAAAGTTGGACACAGTTCATATGTGTCATTTTTCAGTGGAAGGTTAGTAAATAATGTTTAGTAATAGAAATTTTCAATTTTATTTACCTTTTATTGTTCTCATCTATACTATTAAAAAATCGAAGTCCGATTTTCTAGGTGGCATGTTCTTTCAACAACAAATCAATCAATTTAACTTCATATATGAAAGGTTTGATAACATAGTGTGGATTGAAAATTTCGTTGACCTAAACCTCTTTGTTTTCTTAATCAATAATTAAAAAGATAATCAATAGTACAAATCTTGAATCCGATATCAGTTTTCAAGTACAAAGTTCAAAGTTCTTTATTAACCAATCAAGGGCCTTCAATGGGACATATGACAATACAAACATACATGATTAAATAATAACAAATCATACACAAAAACAAAAATATCATTAAACATACTGATCATATATTATAAATAATGATGATTTATATATATTCATTTTATTTCAATGTCATGCCAGGGCGCACCGAGACCATGTACACGGTATGACTTGTAAAATTATTTTATATAAATACATAAGGTTTCTTTAACTATTATTACTATTATTATTTTTTTGTATATATACATATATATTAATCCATTCATTGATCACACATTAACCTTCCCGTGTCTAATGCACTAAACCAAGTTTTAGATCAGTTTAATACAACAGTCACCAGGGGACGTTGCCAAAAAGGTAATGATAGATCTAATTTATAGGAAATTCTGGTTCTATAATAAATTTCTATAAATCTAATTTACTCATTTATTTAGTTTTTTTCTCTTATGATCACATATTAACTTACCTGTGTCTGATGCACTAAACCGAGTTGTGCTAGATAATTTCCGTTATGAGCATTCAGGCGTTTTTCATACAGAAGAGAGTCAGCGACACTCACAGGGCAGAAATTTATGTATGAATTGTATTGATTTCTACTTTATACTTGACCAAGAATAATTGAGTCTAGTATTTTGAATTAATGACGGTGTAAACTGTGATGGATGTGTTTATCTACCCTAAGAGAAATGGACCTTTTTTTCCGAATTTTAGAACATTCATTTTCATAAATGAAATCTATTCGACAAATTGAAATTGACAGTTAATGTGTTTATTTGATATTTATTACATTAAATATTTTACTTTATTCGTCATTTGTCTTTAACATTGACAATTAAGATTTCTATCTGTACTTTTCTTAAGTAATGTTACATAGGACATATATGTTTTCACCCCATTCGCGCTTAAATGAAATATATTAGATTAACTTCATACCTTCTAACAACAGTCTGATTAAGACGATCGCTTGCGTAACCCCTTACCTCTTAACCTTGATCTTTCGGGGCTTAGGTATACCTTTCTGGCAATTGAAATGGAAAACATTCTAAATTCAAAATACACAACGCGAAATGTCTTCTTTTGGTAAAGTTTGAAGTGTTCTCCTTTGGTTTCACAGTTTTGCTTTACATTACTTTGGTAAATAAAGTATTTGAATTGTTTGGATTGTTATGTTCAGTCATATACTGATATCAGGAATGCTGCATACGAATCAGGGGCTACACTGCACATGTTGGAAAATTTGGTCGATCACTGACCCAATCCTGTCACAAAACTAGACAGTAATGTTTTCTGATCGCCCAAGCGTAAACGCCCAATTTTCTAGACGGCTTCATAGGGGCTTGACCCCACCCCACCCCCACAATAGTGTAAATGATGACTGTCTATGGGAAGTCTACAAGCCACACACCATTCATGAATTGTCAACATTTAGACTATCGGGGTGCAAAACCATGTGGCGGCATGGTGCTCTTTCAACAAAATGTCAATTTGACATATATTTAGTTTCATAGATCGTATCATGTAAATGGAAGAAATTAAAATAGTGCTGTCAAAATCTCACTTTAGTCTATCAATTTCAAAGCATTTTCTACGGGTATTTACTTGTAATATATAGAAAATATTATCCATTTCTGTTAAAAGTTTAATAGCCTATATGTAAGCAACACGGCTCTTTCAAGGAAGTCACTGTATCGACCACAGGCCCTTGAATAGTGAATTAGTTTGGAAATGGAAATTTTATATGCTGGCGCTGTTGATAACTAAATACCGAAGTTACTGTGAATTTATTTTCTGCATATGCGCATTTCGACAACTTATGTCTCTTCAGTGCAGATAAAATCTTAAAGTCTTGGAAGACCATAAACCCAAAGAAGGTTAAAAACTGATAGAGAACAAAAAACCAATATGATCCAAAATAAGCTAAGGACAGAGCTTTGCTTGAGGGAGATACTCCTTAGTGTTCAACAAAATTTACAAAAATTAAAGTATTGCAAAGTTCCAAATAGTATCGGCTTTCGGGTCAGCACCCAAGTATTGACTACTGGGCTGGTGAATTCCCTCGGGGACTAACAGTCCACCAGCAGAGGCATTGACCAAGTGGCAACAAATAACTAAATACCGAAGTTACTGTGAATTTATTTTCTTCATATGCGCATTTCGACAACTTATGTCTTTTCAGTGCAGATAAAATCTAAACTTTTGGAAGACCATAATATGATGATATGATGCTAAAAAGAAAACGGAAAATAAAAATTTGAAGGCATCACGTTTGACATACATCTTACTTTCCTCTAAGTCCCCTTACACACCATTATAATTATTACATTGTATTATTATGGTGAATATATTCTACTTACAATTTCGGCATAGTTCACTACAATATAATAGTCAAGGAGAATTTTTCGCAGACGATTTCAATCATACGATACCATATTGTAATTAGAGTGTTATATGACAATGCTTAATACTTCATGGCTATTAATTCTTCATAAAAATACGTCAAAATTCTGATAAAAGTTTCTTACATTAAGAGCAATAAATATATACTATTAGTAATTTGTTTTGCGAGTATGGAATTCTCAGTTTGTATTGCATCGAGTGCGAAGCACGAGATGCAATACGAGCTGAGAAATCCATCCGAGCAAAACAAATTACTAATAGTATTTTTATCGCTAATTTTGTTATTAATATGTACCAGATATGTGTTTCTTTTTCTATTGAAATATTGTTTTAGGTTAAACATGTAATTTTTAGTTAAATGTAAAGCTTTTAAGATTATTTTTTTCACGAAACGTCACGCGACGTCGTATTAATACGCTGTTGCTAACGCTCCATAAAGATTGACGATAATATGTTCATATCAGCTCAGTGCAGTGATAATAGAATTATCTCCGCTCCGGAACAATTGAAAATCAAGCAAATTAGCGATAATTTAACATATTATCTTGAGACTCTTTTCTTGTATATTCTTGAGATTTCAATTTTATCCAAACCACCCATCGCCAGATACAGCTTAAATTGAACCTTACTTTTAAACGTGTAATTGATATGAAGTAATTATTAGGTACATTGGTTGACTTTATAAAACAATTATATAACAAAATTGCAGTAAATGGGGGTAATAACAAAATTATCGAACAGCATTGTCAAGAGCCAAAGTCCATGAGGCAAAAGGGCAAAAGCAGATGGAAACAACCAGAGAAATTGTCGACTTGGTACATGCATTTCAAAGAAATGGTGGATTAAAGAGGTTTAATTTTATAGCGCACCGAACCTCCACTTCAATTGCAGTAGTGTCCGTTATCAGCTTAACAGCTATTCCTTTTGAGAGGTCGTAGACAGTTAAAAGAAATGATCATCACAGTATTTATCGGGAAAAAAAAGAATCTTGAATCGAAGTTCGACCCGAACCTACACATTTTCCCATAAGGGAATGATATTTATATGTAGATAGTTTTAATTATCTTAGTAGACGAAATTATTGTGAAGCCTTGATTAATAAGGCTTTTATGGAAATAACTATCTCTAATGAGAAATAGAAAAAAAGAAGGGAGACGGGGAATGTGTCAAAGAGACAACGATCCAAAGGGGAGTAATAACAACTCAAAGCCACCATAAGATCTTCAATGAACGGTGAGAAAACCCCACACCCAACGACAGGGTGTCGGCCCCTGAACAAAGAGCAATCAAGTCCAGCGAAATAAGCATCATCATTCTTCACTCCTATAGACATAAAGTAAACTAACTAGAAAAAGGACAAGACACGCAAAGGCTTAATAAATTCCTGACTTAGGACAGGCGCAAACCTGCTGCGGCGGGGTTAAACTAGTTTTATTGGATCCAAACCTTCCCCCTACAGCCAATGTAATAAATCAAAAAACAATCGTAACAAGAGTAAAACTCAGTTGGCAACAGGACTGAGTCAATTGTGAAAAATGAAACTGAAAGAACTAAATATACGGACAAAAACATGAAATCAGAAGAGACTACTAACAGTTAACTGACATGCCAGCTCCAGACCCATCACCAACTGACAAAGTCTGTATAATGCGTAACAAATTAACTGTGAATCATACACTGCGTAAGCAGGAGAAGCTGGTGTGTAACTGTCCATGTTAGATGAATTAATAATTTAGAAATTAAATATTTCACGAAAGGATTTGGAGTAAATGAACATGAGACCATAACACATATGTTAACTCGAACTGCAATAATTTTAATGAGCTATATGGCCATTTCGGAAATTAATTCCTCATCAGCAGCACTAGAACCCAAACAAAGGAAATCCATAATTTCAAAAAATGTTTAAAATGCATAAAACCAAACAAAATCCGAATAAGTAGTAATATCAAATATAGCTGAGGACAAAACTACGATGGAGGGAGTTAATCCTTTGGTTTTAGAATTTACATAAATTTAGATAAAAGTAATTGAACAAAGTGTACACATGAGGTATTATCTCATGTACAAGTACACCATATCTAAGAAAAATAAAGAGCATACATCTCTACCATGGGGAATTGTTTTACCAACTCCGCACTGCAATAAAAGACAAACCCCTGTATTCAATATTTCACGAAAGGATATGGAGTAAATGAACATGAGACCATAACACATATGTTTACTCGAACTGCAATAATTTTAATGAGCTGTATGGCCATAATCCTTTTTGTCGTAAATTTTAGTACTGAGTTGACTATATTCGTCCAATTAGAGATGTAAGTCAGAAAAGGTGTTATCAATAAGAAACTCAAGCATACTGCACACCTTTTTTTCATCGAGTCATACCTCTCCTTTTAAATTGGCTTTTGAAAACAATATGAATTTATAACCTAATACAATAATTGTTTTTTGCAAACCGACAAAAACTTTTTTGATGACACCTCTGATTCGTGATTTTATTTCATTATGAGGAATATATTTTCCCCAGATGACTACTTCCACTACCCATACAAAATGTATCTCTTCGGCGCAGATAAAAATGAAATTTGAAGACCATAAATACAATCATTGTTGCTGAGAGAGAACCAATAAAAAAAACGATAATATTTCAATGTTCTATTGTGTACTATAATCTTTTATGCAGCGGCTGTTGGTCGTATGTTGGAAGAATTCACAATGGAAAACAACCGTTGAGTCTCAGTTATCCTGGCTGTATAGGGGTTTGTATCTAAATGTATATTTCTAGCCTTACGTAAAATAAGTGTTTATATAATGAACAATTCATATTATTTGTGCGATTAGAGAATATAATTAAAATTTTTGCAAAAACAATATTCTAAAATAAAAAAAGTATATGCACCATAAGCAACTGTAGCATATTGATATATGCTTAGAATCTGTAAAAACATAAATCTCCAAGAATCAACTGCACAAAT
>MJUU01064356.1:0-22086 GCA_002080025.1 Modiolus philippinarum | reverse complement strand
CCCCCCCCCCCCAAAAAAAAAGTGACTAGGGCAAAACATTACGAAGTTTATTATATACTGATAATAAATTGTATTTTGAGATGATTTTTTTCAAATATAAAGTGTATTAATTTTAAGGGCCAAATATGATGCTCCTTTGATATAAATTCTGATAACTTTTTGTAGAGCTATCAGTCAAGCTGCTGGTAAAGGATTTTCTGTAACAGATGAAGATACAAACAATGCACAGTAAGTATTTGTAACATTTCAGTGTTAAATGGAGTGGTATATTATGATTATTATTTTAGGCATTGTCTTTCATTTTAATATCTATATAGAGACACATTGAATGTAATATTCATTATTATTATTATTTCAGGGCATTGTTTTCCATTTATACACATTGAGTCACATTAATTATAATATATATTGCAGTTGTTATTTCATATATGCTATGATTGTTATTTTAGATCATTGTCTTTCTGTATCCATATAGAACCACATTACATGTATATGTTATGTATATGTTTGTTAATTCCTTTATCCACATGTTGCCACATTAAATGATGATTGTTATTTCAGAGCATTGTCTTTTCTTTGTCCATATAGAGCCTGATATAATGTAATGTATATGTTACATGTATTTAGAGCACTGTTTTTTCTTTATCCATATGGAGCTACACTAAATGAAATATGTTATGTTTATTATTTCAGAGCATTGTCTTTCCTTTATCCATATGGAGCCACATTAAATGTAATGAAGCCTTCAGTAGCAACCTTATCAACAGGAAGTGTATCGTTTCCACTCAACAGACCTGTTTGTGCCTTCTACTCCTCAAGGGTAATCATTATCTTTTTAACATGTGTGCACTGCAGTTTGATGGGGTCATTTTCAGTTCTACCAAAATTTTGTTTTTGTATGCCCATACTTATGCAAGTGAGGTGTTAAGTTTAACCCCTTTTGTCAGAAGGTTTATAAAATGTTTGGCCCTGAAATCTTCTTTCAAAAGATATTTGGGCTTCTACTCAACCAATTTGATATGAAACTTGTATGATCAATTGTACAATTGGTCCGTGATTTTTCTTCTTATCTTCTGCTGATTCAATATATGATACTTTTAGAAGAATTGTTGATAATTTTTTTTTTTTCGAAAGATTTGTATCACTGCATACTTTTTAGCTCATCTCATGAAGTGAGGGGCTTATGTGATACCCCTAGCGTCTGTCTCCGTGTCGTTGTCTGGTTAGGAAGAATGTCCATTCCTGCTAACTGGAAAAGTCTGACATCAACCATATTGGTATGTATGATGCATTTTGGGATGACAACAACAATGCATGCTTTGGATGCTGTCTGTGACTTACATTTTACGCATGAGTGACTTGGTTAGGTAGAATGGTTAGAGTCAATTCCCCTTACTGACATGTCCAACATCAACCATATTTGCCTTTATGATGCATTTGGGGATGACAACAACAATGCATACTTAAGATGCAGTCTTTGACCTATATTTTAGGCATGAGGGACTTGGTGAGGTAAAATGGTAAAAATCTTTTGTGCTTACTGACATGTCCCACATTAACCATATTCGTATGTATGATGCATTTTGGGATGACAACAGCAATGCGTGCTTTGGATACAGTCTGTGACCTACATTTTATGCATGAATGAATCTGTTAAAAAGAATGATTTTAGTCCATTCCTGTTTACTGACATGTTTAACATGTGACAATGCTGCACAACGAGGTGAGCTTAGCAGGCTGTGGCTGCTTTCTATTTTTGGTTTTAAGCTTTTTATACAACTGCAAAAAATTTCATCATCGTAGTCGTTCGACGTGGGCGTCGTTGTCTGTAGACACTTGTTTTTGGTCAATAACTTAAGTTCAAGTTGATCAATCCTTATGAAATTTTATTACAATTTTCTTAGCACAAGGGGAAGATGTGGTGGTTTTTGGACTCTGTGGCCCTTCCCGTTTTTAAAAGGGGGGCCAAAAAGGGCAAAATTGGGTGTTTTCACATATTTGGCTGTAGAATTTTTATTGTTAATCAGATTCTGATAGGGTTTCTTTCATTGGACTACTGAGAAAATTTCCAATCAGTGGTAGATCAACGAATTTCACGTCGCATGTACTGTTCATGAGATAAAAGGGCCCAAAAGGGGCAGTTCTTAAAAATTATAATTTTTTATTTCTAGTCCGATTTTGATGCAGTTTTTTTCAATTGATTCCTTAGGAAAAATAAACATAGCATTTAACTATTAGATTTTTGATAATTTTTTTCTTTTTGGAGATATAAGGCAGTGATTTTTTATCTGTAAAATTGAGGCCGAAATTCGGCCTTTTCCCAACGAGAAAAAGGCACAAAAATTCCCAAAATTTAGCTTGAAATTCCCAATAAGTTATGTTAAAAAAATGTGTTTTTAAAGCAGCAGTTTTGGCGCTAGAAGGTCGCGACGTCGCCAAATACGAATTGAAATCTTGAGTGTTGAAGAAAAATTTATCTTCAATCACCACATTGGCGAATTGAAAAAAATAGGTGTTTTCAAAGCATACAGTTAAAACCTAATTTGGTTAGTGTATACATGGTTTGATTTCAATAACCCCTAGCTTTATTCATCAAAATATTGAAGAGAAACATAGAAATTCATGCTAACATCTCCATTAAGTGAAAAAGAAAACAAACTTTCTCACTACCGGTTTGTCCAAATACCGCAAAATTACCAGTATGTCTAAATACCGCAATGTACCAAAAATACCAAATACCATAAAGTAGAACATGTAGAATGTCCAAATACTGAAAACAAAGTTGTCTTTTGTAGAGACTAGATAAAACACCTAAAGTATCACTGTTATTACTGAAAACAAGGATTATAATTGTCAATGAAAACAAATTATTTTATTGTTTTCCAATGAGTTCAAATTGGTTATACGCAAAACATGCACAGGTGACATCACCTGATTCAAACTACTGTGGAACTTATTTCTATAGCCATTGGAAGATTTGAAAATCATTTTTTGCTATACAGCAAAACGTTTTATAAAAACAAATTCAAAAACAAAATAAATAATTGAAACCATACATGCCATGTACAATGTCAAATTAAATAGAATCATGTGTAATATAATTATAAAAATGGGTCCCAGCATTCAAAGCAGATTGATATAACGTTACAATTACTGACTTAAGTTACCGTGGAGAAAGGGTATGAAGATATAGAAGAAAAAAACATCTTCATTGCTAATACACTAGGGGATAAAATGAATTAAAAGGAAAAACATGAAAGGGAAATATTTTGTGTAATTATTTTTTAGTGGCTAAAGATTTTTTAATGTGGCTAATGAAAATTTTAAGGTATTAGCCACATTGAATATACGTCGTTTACAAAGAAGCCAATTGTAGCCTCATTATTGAAATCTTTAAAAACGAGTCTGAATTTCACTCTCACTCTGACTCTGATGGTGATAAAAAAGGAGTTGTGGCTGTCCCTGATCAGAGAAAGTTTAATTCAGTCAAATATGAATTGAAATACCAGTGTCTTAACTATAGTTCAGTACAAAGGGGCTACATGTGTAAGCATTTTAAAAATTCCCAATTTATCATTTATTTCGATAAATTTTCCCAAATGAAAAGGCACAGGCACCTTAGAAAAAAAGTTGAAAAAACACTGTAAGGGGCGAAATGGGGTCAAAATTGCAAATATGCAGATAACCTAATTGTTTTATTTTTCATCGGATTTCGATGAGATTTTTTTGTTTAGATTTCTCTTGTCAGCTTTTTGTTCTATACCAACAAATTTGGCGTATCTCTTACTGTTTATGAACTATTAGGGTCAAATGGACAGAAATTTCAATTTTTGAAAATATGTAAAATTGTTATTTTTATTTGGATTTCGATAACATTTTTTCTTTTAATTCATCTTGATGTAAGCTGTCAGAACAGATTTAGCGTAACTCTTACAATTTCCATGCTTTTAGGGATTAAAAGGGCTAATTTTAATGTTCCCTAGTTTGCATCCTGCTAATTACTATGTCAAGCTCCTTATTGTGTCCATCAAGTTACTA
Source organism: Modiolus philippinarum (assembly GCA_002080025.1). Classification (NCBI taxonomy): domain Eukaryota; kingdom Metazoa; phylum Mollusca; class Bivalvia; order Mytilida; family Modiolidae; genus Modiolus; species Modiolus philippinarum. Next base: position 18,048 of record MJUU01064356.1, on the reverse strand, counting down.
TGTAAAGCTCTTAACTGTGTCCACATTCACTTTTAAATTACACTTGATCAAATTTCTTTGGTCGACATGCTGCGGTCATATCATGCTGCACGCGGCGTAGCCCTTAATTTTTTTATTAATTTTACTGTGCCTCCCCTTTCCCCTCATCTACTGCCTGTTTCCAATATGTACTATTGGTAACTAGTGGTATTTATCCAAAAAGCTGGGCACAAGGATATATTACCCCAGTGCACAAATCTAATGATATTTCTGATCCAAATAACTATAGAGGAATATCAGTAACTAGTGCAATTGGCAAACTGTTTAATAGTGTTTTGAATAATAGACTTGACGTCTTTCTAGAAAAGCATAATATCATTGATAAATGTCAAGTGGGTTTTACAAGAAAGGCTAGAACTTCTGACCATTTATTTATATTAAAATGTATTATTGATGAATATTGTTGGGGAGGGTTTATGCCTGTTTTGTTGACTTCCAAAAAGCCTTCGACACTGTCGTACATACAGGAATTAAAATTAAATTACTACAGATTGGTGTAGGCACATTGTTTTACAACATTATCAAAAATATGTATGAAATCAGCAAATTTTGTGTTCGAATTCAGAATAACATAACAGAAATCTTCACTGAACATGTTGGAGTTAGGAGACAACCCACGTCCTAACCTATTTAAAGTTTTTATTAATGACCTTCCGGAATATCATGCTGATAGTCCTGATCCAGTTTTTTTAAATGATAAACCTCTAAATTGTCTAATGTATGCTGATGATATTAAAATTTTATCCACTACAGCTGAAGGTCTCCAATCCAAACTAAATATTCTTAGCAAGTACTGCAAAGACTAGTGTCTCACAGTTAATCCTAACAAAACTAAAATTCTGGTTTTCAACAAGGCAGGCAGACTTATCGATCATAAGTTTAATTATAACGAATAGTATTAGAATGTGTGCAACACTGTAAATATTTAGGAGTTTATTTTAGTGCATCTGGTAACTTCTATGCTCAAAATGAACTTTATAAGAAGGGTCTTAAAATCAGTATTCATGTTTTTGACTATACAATAAAACCCATTCTGCTATACGGATGTGATATATGGGGTTCTTTTAATCATTCACAGCTAGATTCAGAAATGGAGTATTACCTCTTGATAAGATATACTCCAATGTTGTATGCGAAAAACTCCATATCAGATTTTGCAAATTTATTTTAGGAGTACAAAAGAAAACCACAAACTATGCCATTTTGTCCGAACTTGTACGTTTTCCTCTTCATTTTGATATTGTCAAAACCATTATTAATTTTTGGTCCAGACTAGAAAATCTGGACTCATTTCCTTTGCTACAAGATGCATATCAACATTTTAAAAAACTATTTGATAAAAAAAGTCATCTTGGTATGGTCCAGTTATGCAAATATTACAGAATATTCCAGGTTTAGGCAGTAAAACAAAAATATCTTAAGAGAGCTTGAAAAAAGCCTTGAGGCAAACTTATTTAAAGTTTTGGAAAACCCAATTCACACAGCATTCTGATGGAAAACTCCGCACCTATTTTGAAATTTAAGTCAAATTTTGGATTTGAGAACTACCTAAGTTTAATCAAAAACTTTGAGCTTAGGAGAAGCTTAACCAAACTAAGAGTATCATCTCACAGGCTAGAAATTGAGTCTGGTAGGTACCAGGGTATTCCTCCTGACCAACGAATTTGTCGGCGGTATAACATGGTTGAGGTGGAACATTATTTTTGTACTTTATTGACTTCACTGTTTTTTAAACGTAATATCATAGTATATACCTTCTTAAATGTATTTCTTTCAAACGTAATTTCTATAAATAGCTTGTTGCCAATGTTGAACTGTGACGTTAGATGAACATTATTTTTTCACGAACATTATTTTCTTAATTATGACGTTTAAATATGATACCAGTTTCATGTACTTCGGGCAAGCATTTTCACATTGTACCTTGTCCTGATGACGCCCGTTGAGGGCGATCCTACAATGTCAATAAAAACATCAGTTCTGTAAAACAAGGTGTTTCATGCTTAAAATAATGAAGGATGCAGTATATTCTTTCAATTTAGACAGATATTCGTTATGTGAAGAAATATATAAATATATAATAAAGAAATATATAAATATTATTTAAATTTCGACATGATTTTTCTTGCCTATAGAACTGAAATATTTTTGAAATCCAGATTTTAATGTTTTGATTCCATATTTTACTGACTTTTTGTCATGTTTTCTATGTGTAGCTAGATCCATGACCATTGATCATGTTACTTCCTTGTGGAAACAACATTGGCTTATCAATGTATTCATATTTACAAATAACCATAAGGCCAAAAAAAAAATAATAATGTGAGTTTACTGTCACATGCTGAAAAAAATTAGGGTCGGTCGGTCGGAAAGTTTTTAAAAAAAATTTTTTTTAATTTGTAAAATCGGCGATAATCCAGATTTTTTATGTGTTTTCTCCGGTCCGGTACCAATTTAGTATGCACCCAAACGGGGAGTCGCGAAATCTGTCATTGACTTATAAAAAACGTGTTTCTACCTTATATTTACCTCGCGCGGAAGGGTTTTTGCATCAAAACTTCGCAGTTCTTGTACATTAGGACAAAAATGGATGTTCGATAAAATTTTGATGATAAAAAAGGTAGGGTCGGAGACAAAATGTTAGGGTCTGTCGGGTGACCATAAACACACCTATGTTTTTTTGGCCTAAATTACTTAGTAACATGTTTTTTTTTTCAAATTCCAGGGAAAAGGAAAGATGGTAGTATTAGGATCAGCACATATGTTTCATGATCAGTATATAGATAAAGAAGAAAACTCCAGAATCCTGGTACATTAAGCTGCATTACATTGTTCCTTTTTTTATATTTAAACAATAACAGAAACATAAATTTGAATATGTGAGGGTGTCAGACATAGATGCATTTGAATGGCAACTTGTATAGCAGAGCCTTTAGGGGAGTATAAGTGTCAGAAATTTTGTAATTAGAATTAAAATGCTGGCCTTTTGTTTCGAAGAGCTTTGTTAGTAGAACAACAATGGCAAATTTTGAAAATCCATGTAAGAATTTATCAGAAATATGACATCAAAATTTTTGCAGGAGATAGTTTTCTCTAGAGTTTTAGAGTTTTCCATTAGCTGTTTATATGCCTAAAATTATATGAAAATATAATTGGAAGTTGATAAAATCTGATGCATTGTCTATTTTATGCATTTTAAAATGACCTATGAACAAAAAAATAAGATAAATGTGCAAAATAAATTTTATGCCCCAGGATCTTTAGATTGGGGGCATATTGTTTTTGTCCTGTCTGTCTGTCTGTCTGTCTGTATGTCTGTCTGTCCGCAACTTTAACCTGGCTCATAACTTTTAAACTATATGTGATAGGACCTTCATATTTGGTATGTATATTGATCATATGAAGCTGAACACCATTATGCTAATTTCACTAAGGTCAGGTCAAAGGTCAAGGTCACAGAGGTCAAAAGGTCTAAATCGAGATTTTGCTATAGCTCGTTAATTACAATTGCTAGAGGCTTGATATTTTGTATGTGAATAGATCTAGTAAAGCTCAATACGAATCCACCAAAAAAATTTGCGTCAGGTCAAAGGTGAAGGTCACCGAGTGCAAATTTGAAAACTTTAACATTGCCTATATCTTTTCAACCAGATATGATAGGACCTTCATGTTTGGTATGTGTATTGATCATGTGAAGCTGAACACCATTATGCTAATTTCACTAAGGTCAGGTCAAGGTCACAGAGTTCAAAAGATCAAAATCTAGATTTTGATATAGCTCGTTAATTTCAATTGCTAGAGGCTTGATATTTTGTATGTGAATACATCTATTAAAGCTTAATACAAATTCACCAAAAAAATTTGGGTCAGGTCAAAGGTGAAGGTCACTGAGTGCAAATTTGAAAACTTGAACAAAAACTTTAACATTGCCTTTATCTTTTCAACCAGATGTGATAGGGCCTTCATATTTGGTAAGTGTATTGATCATGTGAAGCTGAACTTCACTAAGGTCAGGTCAAAGGTCAAGGTCACAGAGGTCAAAAGGTCAAGATCTAAATTTTGCTATAGATCGTTAATTACAAATGCTAGAGACTTGATATTCTATATGTGAATAGATCTAATAAAGCTTAATACAAATTCACCAAAAATTTGGGTCAAGTCAAAGGTCAAGGTCACCGAGTGCAAATTTGAAAACTTAAACAAAAACTTTAACATTGCCTATATTTTTTCAACCAGATGTGATAGGACCTTCATAATCGGCATGTTTGTTGATCATATATAGCTGAACACCATTTTGCAAATTTCACTAAGGTCAGGTCAAAGGTCATGGTCACATAGGTCAAAATATAGATTTTGCTTATAGGTCGTTGATAGTGTTGCAATAGGCTCGATATTTTATATGTGAATAGATCTAATGGAGCATAGTACAAATTTCTACTTAACCTCTAGTGATTGTAATTTTAGCATTAATTTTGTATTGTAGACATGGTTGTTACGGGGAGCATAGTGTTTCACAAACACATCTTGTTAATGGATAAAACCCGATGATATCAAATGCTTGTGAAATCTGTCACTCATACTCCCTTAAACAGATATCACAATCAAATCAAAATTGATGCCCCCTATTGATTCAAATAATGTACTGTCATTTCAGTTCTAATGTAATCAAACAATTTCATGTCACATTTTGTATGTATACGTAATGGTTTATAGTATCCACCATGAAATAAGTTCCAAAGGAACATATTCCATAGCTCACCTGGTGAAATAATCTCCAGACAGAATAAATCTCATAGATATATGACAGAAACATTCGTTTCATTTGGAACTTAGTTCACAGGATACTATTTTGGCTAACATACATGTAACTGGATAGACAATTAAGCTAGATTTGACACCTACTCTGCCCAAGGGATGTAGATAGAGTATTTGACAGTTGGTTTTGACCATTCATATTGTCTATTATATAAATGTAGCATTTAGATTAGAGTTTATACCCATTCATGGTTAGATAGATTTTACTTTCAATCAAATAGGTTGATCAATTGACCAAAATATGTTTTAGGTAAACAACTTTTTGTGTTTAAGAAAAACAATTTATCTCTCGTCTCTGTTTAAGGAATCATATTATATCTGGTCATTACAATATGATTTAAAAGTTTTAAAAAAAGGTCTACTTGCCTCACATATGTCCAGTTTTAACAAATGAGGGTTGTTGTTGTGTCGCCTGTGTTCACGCAGTGGCAACATATAGGGATCACTATCTGTTGTCATGCGTAGGTGTTGTCATCGGTGTCAGTGTCACAAAAGTTTCTGTCACATTTCTCTCAGGAACCATGTATCCGAGCCATCTGCAATTTGGCATGGAGTATAAGTATGGGGACCTATACTGTGTAACAGAGTTTGGATCTCTCACATGCCCACTTCCTGTTTGACGGTACTTAGAATTTTTTTTGCGTTTGAAAATTTCTGTCACGTTTTTCTCAGGAACCACATATCCCAGCCTTCTGCAGTTTGGCATGGAGTATAAGTATGGGGACGTATACCGTGTAACAGAGTTTTGGATCTCTGGTATGTCCACTTCCTGTGTGACAGAACTTAGAATATTTTTTTGCATCTTAAAAATTTCTGTCATGTTTTTCTCAGGAACCGCAGATCCCAGCCTTCTGCAATTCAGTTTGGAGTATCAGTATGGGGACCTACTTAGTACATGTATATCGTATAATAAAGTTTCGGATCTCTTGCATGCCCACTTTCTGTTTGACAGAACTTAAAATATTTTTGTCCCCCACCGCAACGCGGAGCAGGGACATAGAAATGCCGGGCGTCCGCCCATCCGTCCGCCCATCCGTCCGTCCACCCATCCGTCCGCCCATCCGTCTGTCCGTCCATCCGTCCATCACACTTTCTTGTAAGCGCTCTCATGCATACAAATTATAACGGATTTTCATGAAATTTATACCAAATGTTTATATCACTAATACCTTGGTCAATACTTTTTGAGGGAGTTATGGGACTTTGACAAAAATAACGACACTGCTTTAGCCAAAATTTGACCTTGTAAGCGCTCTCATGGCTACAAATTTTAACGGATTTTCATGAAATTTATACCAAATGTTTATATGGCTAATACCTTGGTCGAGTTTGAAGATCAGTTTTGGTTGAGACTTTTTGACGGAGTTATTGGACTTTGACCAAAATAACACCGTTTTAGCCAAAAATTGACCTTGTAAGCGCCCTCATGCCTACAAATTTTGACGGATTCTCATGAAATTTATAGCAAATGTTTATACCACTAATACCTTGGTCAAGTTCGAAAATCAGCCTCGGTCGATATTTTTTGATAGATTTATGGGACTTTGTCGAAAATAATGACTCTGTTTTATCTAAAAATTTACCTTGTAAGGGCTCTCGTGGCAACAAATTTTGACAGATTTTCATGAAAATTATACCAAATGTTAATTCCACTAATACTTTGGTCAAGTTGGGACATCTGCCGTGGTCAATCCTTTTTGTATCTCTACATATTTAATTTTAGAACTGCCCTGAATGTTTGAAAATATTTGAATTTCATATACAGTATACTAGTATATTGCATGAGCAGCGGGGGACCCAGGAATTCTATTCTTGTTACCGATTGGCGTCACAAAAAATTACATTTTACTCAGGAATCACATATCACAGTCTTCTGTAATTTAGGATGGAGTATCAGTATGGGACCTATACAGTGTAATAGTTGTTTTGAATCTCTGGCATGCCCACTTCCTGTTTGACTGAACTTAGAATATTTTTTGAGTCTTGAAAATTCTGTCAAATTTTTTCTCAGAAACCACATATTCCTGCCTTCTGCAATTTGACTTGGAGTATTAGTATGGGGGACCTATAATGTGTAAAAGGGTCTGGGATCCCCATGCATGCCCACTTCCTATTTGACAGATCTTAGCCATTTTTTGTGTTATAATGCAGGGGACACTTGTCTTCCGTGGAAGACTTACTAATAAAATTTGTCATAAAATTAATTGCTGTAAAGACTGTAACTTCCTAGTGAAATGAAATAGAATACATTTATATTATCTTCATTATTTTTACTCTAGGAAAGCACATCACGATACAGGATGGTGTTATTTAAATGTCTCTTCAGATTAATATCAAAAATATAGTTAAAGAATGCAGCTCCAATTGAACTTGTATATTTTGAAAACAGTCCACTATTGTAGATTATGGTTATTTTAAATGTTCACCTTATGATTAAATAATCTGTCAATCATTTGTTGAATGATTTCTTTATTGCATAATTATAGTTTTGGATCAGATATAGAATAAGTAATTAATTATGGGCAAAATGATTCTCTAGCATATGATTGCATCACCATCTTCTTATTACAAAATTGACTGAATGTATGCTTTTGAATTGTAATTATGATGCACTTTCAAATATTATGGTTCTAGTGCTACTGATCATTTAATCAGTCTTAATGTTAGTATGTATTACATATGTTCTGTAGTGGTTTATGCTAAATCTCTCTAATTTCTGTAGTGTTTTCACGTTTCCTGAACAGTGAGAGAAATATGTTTATTCTCTGTAGATAGAATGTTGTTCACGGTGTTCACGGAAAGTGATTGGTTGAAATGTAGTTATGACATTAAATATGTATGCCATTTTTCCAACTTTACAATTGCGACGCCATGAAAAAATGTGACCATGTCTGGTGACCTCATGCCCAAAGAAAACATTTATTTTGGATCAGCAGAAAGGTGGTCATCTTTTTGTCCAAAATTTCCTTGAAATCATTAGAGAAACAGATTCCACACCCGTACCTCTTGAGATATGACATATCTACACTCTTGGTAGTTAAATATTCCAAGTTTTAAAATGCCGGGCAAGCTTCGCGTTTAAACATTTGAAAAATTTAATTATCTCTAGTGTAAATATCTTTTCTCACTAGATGCTGTTTTGTAATCACTTCACATTGTATCATTGTAATTACAGGATGTGATAGTAAGGTTTTTAACAACAGATGACATTAGATTAAATCCTATTGATGCAGATGACCCAGAGGTAAGGTATTGTTAATTGATAGAATCAAGAGATATTATTTTCAAATTTCCAAAAAATAATTATTTGATTATAGTATAACTTGTCAACCTTGATGAATATCACATATAATATCAGAAGTGGCGAACAACGCAGAGGATCAAACAAGTTGCAGAACTTGTTCACCATTGAGTTAAATTCTCTGCGTTGGTCAACATTTTTATTAAGTCATCACAGCCAATTTGTTATGGTTTTTATTATGAAAATTTTTTAATCAAAACCAAAATTTATGATGCAGATTATTTTTTTCATTAAAATGCTCCAGTAACATTTATTAGATATTGTAATGTCACTTCCTACAGTGACAAGAAATCTTCTATTTTTACCCTAGAGAATGTGACATTTATTAAACTGAGGAAACTCAATAAATCAACATTATCTATATAACAATAAAAAGTTTCACTTTTTATACTCCCACTTTAATGGGTGGTATATAGTGATCATGGTGTCTGTTCTTTTGTTCATTCGTTCGTCAGTCCGTCTGTTCATTAGTTATTTCGTGTGCATAGGGATATACACTTTGTGGCAACAAGTCCTCCTAGACTACTTGGTGAAATGTAATGAAACTTTCACAGAATGTTCAGTTCACATTGCCATTGTACACCATGAATTTGAAATTTTGATTTGATCTTGGGGGCAGGGGGGAGGGGAGCGGGGGGTATATAATTTGTGAGCTTTGCTCACAGTTTTTCTAGTTCAGTTTGTATCTCAGTTATTTTCTTCACAGTTTTCTTGATTTTAATAATTTTCATAACTTTTCAAGGGTAATACATACAAACATCATCTTTGGTCCACAGCACCACCAAGTGATGACCTTTCCAGCAGCATATATTTTGGATGACCTTGACCTTGTTTTCATGGTTCAATAAGCACATAAACATTGCGACATAGTTTCACATTCAAGTCCTTTTCTCAGGAACTATAATACCTAGACTTGTCATATTTGGTCTATAGTGAGATCTATATGGGTACACGGCAGTCTGACACCTGTCGTGTTGCCTTGACCTCAATTGCATGGTTCAGTGAACATAGTTTCACATTCAAGTTGATTTCTCTGGATATGTAATACATAGAACCATAATATTAAGTGTATTGATGTATCTTAGTAGGTGCATGCCAGTCTGCCACTTGTCATTTGACCCTGACCTCATTTGCACGGTTCAGTGACTTTGTAAATTTTGCGACATAGTTTTACATTCAAGTCAATTTCTGAGGCACTGTAATATATAGACATACTATAGTTTGTCTATTGCTACATCTAGGTGGGTGCTTGCCAGTCTGACACCTGTCATGTAGCCTTGACCTCAATTTCATGGTTCATTGACTTTGAACATTTCTTTACCGTAACACTTATTTCTCTGTAGCTATGATACCTAGAGTCATCATATTTGGTCTATTGCTACATCTAGGTAGGTGCATGCCAGTCTGACAACTGTCATGTAGCCGTGACCTCAATTTCATAGTTCATTGACTTTGATCATTTCTCTTTAACTAGAACACTTACAGCAATCATATTTTGTCTAATGCTACATCAAGGTAGGCACATGCCAGTCTGACACCTGTCATGTAGCCTTGACCTCAATTTTAATGGCTCATTGACTCTGAACATTTCTTTACTGTAACACTTATTTCTCTGTAGATGTGATACCTAGAATCATCATATTTGGTCTGTTGCTACATCCAGGTTGGTATATGTCAGTCTGGTATATGTCATGTAGCCTTGACCTCAATGTCATGGTTCATTGACTTTGATCATTTCTCTTCAACTTGAACACCAACAGACGTCATATTTGTTCTTTTGTTACATCTAGGTGTGCTCATGCCAGTCTGGCGCCTGTCATGTAGCCATGACTAATTATTTTGGTAAAGATATGCATATACAGGCGAGACATTTCTGTGTCTACACTTGTTGTGGATTTTGTGGTTCTGTTAAACCACGAAATTAAGTTTCCAACTAAATGACTTTTTATGCCCCCGGATCTTTAGATCGGGGGCATATTGTTTTTTTGCCCTGTCTGTCTGTCCGCAACTTTCACCTGGCTTACTACTTTTCAACCAGATGTGATAGGAACTTCATATTTGGTATGTTTATTGATCATGTGAAGCTGAACACCATTATGCAAATTTCACTAAGGTCAGGTCAAAGGTCAAGGTCACAGAGGTCAAAAGGTCAAAATCTAGATTTTGCTATAGCTCGTTGATTACAATTGCTAGAGACTTGATATTCTACATGTGAATAAATCTAACAAAGCCAAATACACTAAAAATATTTTGGTCAGATCAGAGGTCAAGGTCACCGAGTGCAAATTTGAAAACTTTAATAAAAACTTTAACATTGCCTATACCTTTTCAACCAGATGTGATAGGACCTTCATATTCGGCCTGTATATTGGTCATATGAAACTGAACAGCATTATGCAAATTTGACTGAGGTCAGGTCAAAGGTCAAGGTCACAGAGGTCAAAAGGTCAAAATCTAGATTTTGCTATAGCTCGTTTATTACAATTGCTAGAGGCTTCATATTCCATATATGAATAGATCTAATGAAGCTAAGTACAAATCCACCAAAACATTTCAGTCAAGGTCACTGAGTGCAAATTTGAAAATTTTAGCATTGCCTATAATTTTTCAACCAGATGTGATAGGACCTTCATATTTGGCTTGTATATTGGTTATATGAATCTAAACAGCATCATGCAAATTTAACTAAGGTCAGGTCAAAGGTCAAGGTCACAGAGGTTAAAAGGTCAAAATCTAGATTTTCCTGTAGCTCATTAATTACAGTTGCTAGAGGCTTCATATTCTATTTGTGAATAAATCTAATGGATCTTAGTACAAATTCACCAAAAACATTTGGGTCAGGTGGAAGGTCAAGGTCACAGAGTGAAGATTTGAAAACTTTAGCATTGGTGATATCTTTTCAACCAGGTGTGATAGGGCCTTCATATTTGGCCTGTGTAATGATCATATAAAGCCAAACACCAATATGCAAATTTCATGAAGGTCAGGTAAAAGGTGAAGGTCACAGAAGTTAAAAGGTCAAAATCTAGATGTTGATTACAATTGCAAGAGGTTTGGTATTCTATATGTGAATAGATCTAATAGAGCTTAGTACAAATGTCTAGTTAACCTTAATTTCTAGTGATGGCAATTTTAGCATTGATTTTGTATTGAAGACATGGCTGCTACCAGGGGCATCGTGTTTCACAAACACATCTTGTTCATAGGGTTTCTAAGGCATTTAATTTGAAACCACAAATTTCAGTACCGACGAAATAGTGATAATTATGAAAACCTTGAAAATTAATGTCCACGTTAATAGTACTTCCACATTACATGACTGCCATATGACCTCTTTCATTTACCTATATTTTATGGGTTTAGATAGTGACCATGTAAGGTTAGTTTCTCATAGATTATAAGTGGAAGGTCAATGAAATATCATTTGTGTGTACATGTGCTTATGTAACACTTAGTATCTTCTACCATGAATTTATTTTTTGAAGTGATTAATTAATGAATAATAACAGTTATTCGATATTCTAATATGATATGCTTTAAAATGTTTTGAGACCACTAGATGTGGATTGAAGTAATTCATTGTGGATGTTATCCCCTCTGCAACCAAAAAAACCCACAAAAAACATGTTATTTTGCCACCAACCATGTGTGTGAAATATAGTTTTGGACATTTGTGGATAGTTGTGATCTTCTGCATTGTGTTTCATAACATTTAAGGTAGATCGATTCTATTAAAAATATCAGACATAATTTTTTTATTTTGAGATATTTTGTAGATCTTTAGTCTATTTGTTCAAAAAATAAAATAAAAATGATATGTCACCAATCATCTTTTCCTGTTATCAGGCTTTGAAAATCAGGCCAAATTTAGGGAAAGTGTATGTTGATCTATTATGAAATCACAATTAAAAGGCCAGATAAGGAATATTCCGGCTTGAAAATTGAGTCAATTCTGCATCCGACTAATGTTTCGCAAATGCGCCAATCCAAATGTGCCGTGTATTAGTGTCGATCTACTTTAAGTACACTCATCTATAGACCAGAAAAGATCATGTGATAAGCATACAGTGGTTATTTTACCTATGAAGTAATATAAACAAAATTACAACACAAAAATGCTAATTATTCAAAAACCACTGAATATTTTTAGTCGTGATTGACTTGATGGTACTGGTTGAGTACCCATTCTCGTCAGGTACCCATTCTCGCAAGGCACAACTTTTCTGCTAACTTAAAAGGGTCCGTTGAAATTTTATTTAATTTTTGAAATGAGCAAGTATTTAACTGTAAATTTATACTGAATAGTGATGGACATTTTCAATTTCAGGTATCAGATTACAGTCAGCTACCAGACATAGCAACTCTAGCATCAAAATTGAAAACATGTCTTCAGGAAAGTGATGAAGTACCAAGGGACATAACTGCATTGTTTGATAATTCTTTATTTAAATTAGATACCAGTCTGGTACCTAAAGCTATAAAGTAAGTCACCAGTAGAGTTTGTGCAATATTTATTTGAAGAGCTGACAATTTGAACCCCTTGAAGATTTATTGAGCTCTATACAGTTTAAGTTTGGTGGCTCCAATGCTCAGTAGACTGATAGATACTGTTTGAGCTATTGTTATTAATGTTACCATCAAACTGTTGTGACATTCATTTATATTACAAAATCACTATTATATAATGACGAATGTCGGGAGAGCTATTGTCATACCCCCGGTGTCGGCGTCGTCAGCAAAAACTTTAACCTTGCTTGTGAAATGGAGATCTTAAGAGTTGGGATGTAGATATTTAGTGTGTAGCTTCCTTGCAATGAGAGCTTTCTTTTGGCACCATATTTGTAGACATTTTGACCTTGACTTTTCCCAGAGGGCAATTTTTGAAAAACTTTAACCTTGCCTCTAGAAGGAAGGCTTTTAGTGGTAGGGTGTTCATATTTGGTATGTGACTTCCTTATGATGAGAGCTTTCTAGTGGTACCATCTTTGTAGACATTTTGACCTTGACCTTTCCCTGAGGGCAATTTTTGTAAAACTTTAACCTTGCCTCTAGAAGGTAAGCTTTTAGTGGTAGGGTGTTTATATTTAGTGTGTTACTTCCTTATGATGAGTGCTTTATAGTGGTACCATATTTGTAGACATTTTGACCTTGACCTTGCCCTGAGGGCAATTTTTGAAAAACTGTAACCTTGCCTCTAGAAGGTAGGCTTTTAGTGGTAGGATGTTCATATTTGGTATGTAACTTCCTTATGATGACAGCTTTCTTCTGGTACCATACTTGTAGACATGTTGACCTTGACCTTGCTCTGAGGGCAATTTTTTAAAAACTTTAACTTTGCTTCTAGAATTAAGATATTTAGTGGTAGGGTGTTCATATTTGTTATGTGACATTCTTTTGATGAGAGCTTTCTAATGGTACCATATTTATAGACATTTTGACCTTGACCTTGCCCTGAGGGCAATTTTTTAAAAACTTTAATTTTGCTTCTAGAATTAAGTTGTTTAGTGATAGGATGTTTATATTTCATATGTGACTTTCTTGTGAAGAAAGCTTTCTTTCGAATTTATTGTGCATTGAGGTTACTGGAATCCCCGGCGAGCTATGTTGTCTTCTGACAACTCTTGTTAAATTATGAGGTTGAATGATTATCTAAACAACTGAAAAGAAAGACTGATTATAATTCTTCAAATTAAAATAATTAGTGTCTTAACTTTCCAGTAGAAAAATATTGTTTTAGGGCTTATGAACATCTATATAATATATGGCAGAGTACATCATTGAATATCATTGTTTCAGAGCTTATGAACAATTTTATTATATAAATTTTAATATAGCAGAATCCAAAATTTTAAATATAAATTTACTATTACAGAATATAGGATTTTATATTGTTGTTTCAGAGCTTATAAACGGTTTTATAAATAAGTATTACAGAATATAACATTTTACATTTATTGTTTCAGAGCTTATGAACAGTTGAATACCAAACATGATTCTCTGACATTGATAACACCACAGTTTGAAACTCCATTACCACCATTAAATCCTGCAGTAAGTTTTTTTTTCTTTTTTCTTGTGTGGGTCATTGTTTCCTGGATATAAAGAGGACATGATCTAATTCTAATAAAAAAAAAAGATGACACTTGCTCAATCAGTAAATTTTGTATTAAGGTGGCTCACTCATCAAATTTTTGAATTTGTGCAAGATTTCAGAACTCCTCTGAATTTCTCCAGTTCGAAGGCTTAAAGAATTTTGCACAGGTACCCCCACTCTTTATTTCATCAATGTCTTCTGTAGGTCAAATTAAGACAAGTTTTCATAGAATTCTTTTAAAACTTCCTTACTTTTAGACACAAAAGTCCTGTTGTTAAAAACATTGAAATCCATTTCCCACCTAAATTATAATGTCTTGCAATTGTATCTCTGTTAAAATCACACAGACCTTTATATTTCTTTTTACCAAGTCATTAAGTCTACAATGCTCTATCAATTAAAACAGGTATCAAGAAATCCTTGATATAAACAACATCAGGAGTGAGCCTACTTTAAAAAAAACGCATTTCAATCCTTTGGAACAGTTTAATGATATATTTATCGTATAAATGGTTATTTTCACGAGTTGTATATTTCCTTTTTTTAATTTCTTTTTTATATTTTTGGCTTTATTTTTATGGACTGAAGCATTTGCCATTTCTTATCATTCACTGTGTAAAATCTGATATGAATCATACAAATGCTGTACAATTGCTGTACAATTTTCTTATTTTACCAAAATATACTTACAACACAATGTTCCTATCATTAGAATAACAATAAAAAGGGCCAAAAATTAGGTATATCAAGAAATAATCACTTGTACAATAGAATATATATGTCAATGAAACAACATTACTGTAGAAATCTTCAGCTTGTGATATTACCTCTAAATGTGTTTGTACTATATTGGATCACTGATAGACAAGGTACAAATATAACCATTTTATAAAAAGTCCCTTAGATATAGACATTAGTCAAATGATTTGATTTGATCTGCATTGAAGAGATATAAATAATTGAAATGGCTATCTGCATAAACAATCTACAGTAACCTCCGTATTTGTCATTTATTGCAAAACTTTTGTGTAATTTGTACAAGTACAGGTAATTTAGTACTTTTCCAACACTTAATGTTTTGCAAATTTATGTTGTAGGGTATATTAAAAATCCTTCCATTTTACTTAAGAAAAACAAATTTTAAATATCTGGTTATATAATTATCATTCTGCAGGTTTTCCCACCACAGTTTCGAGAACTTCCCCCACCATGTTTAGATTTATTTGATCTTGATGAACAGTTTTCATCAGAAAAAGTCAGATTAGCACAGCAAACAAATAAATGTAAGTATATTACTACATTGTATATTGGTCAAGGTAGAATTGAGATTCCTTGAATGCGATTCATACCAGAATTAAAGTTGTTTTCAAACATTATTCTTATTAAAAATATTCACTGTACTTTCAGAAAAAAATATTCATGTCATTTTGATGTTTCTGATATTGTTATAAGTAAATCTTTACCTCTCCTGAACGTTAATGACAATTTTTTTCTCTCAATCATCATAACTCAGTACTAGGTTGACCAATCAGATAATGGGTTCTTAATTATACACAGCAGTAGAGAGGTGAAGCTGTCAGTTTACCTATGTAATACAATGGATTCAGCTTAATTGCAAAGCCCATTTGTTGGAGAAAATTTTGTGATTAAGCGGATTTTTAGATTAAACAAAAGGTCAATACAGACCGGGAGTAAAGAACAGCTGACGATGATTACGATGCGTCTGACTGTATAAGTGTCAACATTGAGAAATATTTGTATAATAGTGTATATTGTTTGATATTCCTTCACTAAAAGAATTATGTTTGTAAAAAATAAAGTTTTATAAAGTTCTATTGTTGTTTATTCTTTTCTGGATTTGGGAGTGTAAGTACCTTGGTGACCTTGGTTGACCCACATCCAATATATAATGTTAATGTTGTGGTTATCTGTTATTCAAATCTTACGGGAGTTATGGGACTTTATCGACTTAATGCATACTACAACATAGGAAGACTTTGTGGACACATCTTGTCATAATCCAATTAAGGGATTTTGCCAAAATTTTGCTTGGCTATTTGCCACCTAATGCAGTTGATCATATCCTGCTGCAAAATTTAACATGAGAAATGGGACTTTATCGACTTTACTGCAGCGGCGGGGGACATAGCTGCACATAGCAATCTTGTTTTATATGTTTTATTTGTAAACAAGGTTTGTCTCATTGTTGAAATCGTTTGGTCCATAATCTAGGACATTTTTGTGTATAAATAGGAATAGTGTCATATGACCAACACACAATATATGAATATTTTTTAAGTAGGATTCTAATTATAATTAGTCTAACTCATAATTAAGTGTGTATTTTTTTAATTTCCTTTGTTTAATTGCCCATTTCGTTTTCTCTGATCAATGAATATCACACACTTTAATTTAAGTTTACCTGTAAATCAGCTGATCGGGAAAAATAGGTAATTCCCCATTTACCTGTGCACACAATCTACAATAATCCTAAGTGTAGAAGCTTTATGTTTTATAGCAAAATTAATTAAAGTAAAAACAGCAAATGCAGAAATTTTACCTTTTGTTTTGGCAATAAACCTCTCTGTTTTGCTTGTAAACGAAACTTACATGCATTTTTGGCAAATTTTCTTTTGCTAAAAAGGAAATTTTGCCATTAACCCCTTTGTGATTAACAGGTGAATTTAACTTTATTTGAATGGGAAATGAATCAATGTTCTGATTTCTTTTGCAATTAACTGAATTTTGAAATTATCAGGTTTGAGATTAAGTGCACAAATATTTTCAGGTTTTACATTGATGAAATTTTCAGAAGATCAATAATTTCTGAATTTTCAGTTTACATGTGTTTCTCCAAAGTCAAATTTTCAACCGTATGTTTTAAGCCATATATACTCTGTTTTGTAGTGCATTCACTTGTAGTTACAACAATGGTCAAGGTCACAACTGCTTTAAATACAGAATATTCATGAAGCTTCTTTTGAAATTCAAATAGTTTGTCCCAGCCTTAAAAATCTTGGTTATTTTGGGTTTTTTTGCATCAGTGCTGTTATAACTGCTGAACAGATTTTTTTGAAATGGTAACTTAATACTTGGAAGTGGGAAAAAAACCATTTTGTCAGCACTATGATTCATTGTTTCAAGTTTTTAATATTTTTTTCTTTTCTGAAACAGGTACAGATGAAGATTTAGAGTATTATGTCAGAGAATGTGGAGATATATTAGCTGTTACAACCAAACTGCCTTCAGATGACAGGGATGCTAAACATATACTGGAATATGTGTTTGCCCAAGTCGTAGAATTCAAAAAATTAAACCAGGTATGAACAGAAAATAGTTATAAAACAGTAAACAAGTATTAAAAAATGATTTTTTTGTGATGAATTTAAGCTATTTAAGGGTTGAAACTGTTTAGTGTGAATTTGTTTAATTATATGATAGAGTCTATTCATTCACAGATAAAAGGATATTTGATGTCACAATACAAATTGACCATTACCTAACATAACAGTGATAACATGATCACTTGATAAATACAATATATGTTCACATTATTTCCAAGTTATAAATCATGTAACTGGTTAGATACATTTAGATACAACTTATAAAAAATATGTAATTCTTAAGATTTTAGAACATCCTTTAAGGCTATTCCACTTGATTCCAAAGTAGGCAGATTAAATAACTCCTAGGGATGATGGTTCTCATGCCAGATTTCAAATAAAAAGGGAATAATCAAATCTTAATTTGCTTCTTTTGGTAGTGCTGCTCTTTTGAGAGTGTTTTCTTTGGCATTGAT